>JASDQU010244499.1:131329-142361 GCA_032191745.1 Picea mariana
AGAGAACCTTTGGGGTGCAGATTTCCTGATAGGGAAATAGAAGAACCATTGAGTTCTTCGGGCCGAGAAGAAGAAGGTCCTGAGGAAGCAGACGTGCCGATGAGGGCATAGTTGCATTAGGTGGTATCAGAGTGGGATTGACTCTTTGTTTTATGTAACAGAGAGAGAGAATTCACCATGCCGCCTAGGAGAGAAAGACAATCACTCAACCCAGAGGATAGGGAGGTGCGAAGAAGAGGCAGGCCGACAGGAAATCCAGAAATGGAGAGACAGATGCGAGATCTTAGAGTGAGACTTGAGGAGATGGAGATAGCTCAAAGATGCATAGCTAGTGCGGGGGATATAAGTGATTCCAAGAGTGATATAGAAGCTGAACGCGAGGAGGAAGTTACAGCCGAAGATGCATCAACTCAGCGGTTGATTAAAGCTATCGCCAGAATGGGTGCGAAGGTGAAGATGGACCTTCCAGTCTACGAGGGAAACCTGGATGCAGAGGAGCTACTGGACTGGATTAGAGCTCTTGAAACCTACTTCAATTATGAAGATGTCGAAGAGGATAAGAAGTTCAAGCATGCTGTTACACGCTTGAAAGGACATGTAGCATTGTGGTGGGACGAGCTTCAAGCTGACAGATGCTGCAAAGGCAAGCAGAAGATCAAGAGTTGGGATCGAATGATCGCAAAGATGAAAGAAAAATTCATCCCAAGAGACTACCAAATCACTCTGTTCAGGAGAATGCAGAACCTGAGACAGGAACTAATGACAGTGAAAGAATACACTGAAGAATTCTATCAATTGAACATCAGGGAAGGTCATCAGGAGAGCGATGATGAAAAGGTTACCAGATATCTGAATGGTTTGAGATATGAAATTCAGGATGAATTGAGCATGGTAACCATCAGAACCGTAGAGGATGCTTATCATATGGCTCTGAAAGCAGAAGAAAAGCTGAGCCGTAAGCAAGGTCAGCGAGGGCGAGGCAGGAGTTAGCCCAGAGGCAAGGCAGTTGCCCAAGATAAAAATCAGAAGCCCAAGGAGGAATGGAAGAAACCTCAGGGTAAAGTTGAGAGAGGTGCAAGTTCACAGCCACGCCAGCATGTGGAATAGAGAGGGCAGCATACAATGCAGAACCTGAGACAGGAACTAATGACAGTGAAAGAATACACTGAAGAATTCTATCAATTGAACATCAGGGCAGGTCATCAGGAGAGCGATGATGAAAAGGTTACCAGATATCTGAATGGTCTGAGATATGAAATTCAGGATGAATTGAGCATGGTAACCATCAGAACCGTAGAGGATGCTTATCATATGGCTCTGAAAGCAGAAGAGAAGCTGAGCCATAAGCAAGGTCAGCGAGGGCGAGGCAGGAGTTAGCCCAGAGGCAAGGAAGTTGCCTAGGATAAATATCAGAAGCCCAAGGAGGAATGGAAGAAACCTCAAGGTAAAGTTGAGAGAGGTGCAAGTTCACAGCCACGCCAACATGTGGAATAGAGAGGGCAGCATACAAAGCAGAGTGGAGGATATGCTGATGGCAATACTTTTCCTCGTACTAGAGGTAGGGGAAGAGGAAGAGGTGGAGCTATCACATGCTTCACGTGTGGAAAGAATGGGAATAGGTCATTTGAGTGTCCAGAGAAAAAGAAGGACATTGGGGAAGCTCACATCACTGAAGTGCAGAAGTGGGATGCTGAGACAGAAGATGTAGAAGGAGGAAGGTCACTGATGATGCATAAAGTTCTCTTAATGCCCGGGAAAGAGGTGGAGGACTTAGCTCAGAGGACTAGACTGTTCAGAACAACTTGCAAAACCAAGGATTGGGTATGCAAGGTTATCGTGGACAGTGGTAGCACAGACAATCTCATTTCAACCTAGATGGTAGAAAAGCTGGAGCTGGAGACAACTGATCACCCAAGTCCATACAAAGTTTCATGGCTACAAAAGGGACATCAAGTAAGTGTCACCAAACAGTGCTTGGTTGAATTCAAGATAGGGGGATATAATGATAAGGTCTTGTGTGATGTTATTCTCATGGATGTATGTCATTTATTGCTGGGTAGACCATGGCAATATGACAGAAATGTGGTTCATAATGGGAGAATGAACACATATACCTTGGATAAGGATGGAGGACACACAGGTTGCTTCCGATAAAGGATAATGAAATGAAGCCGAAAGTAAGCAACACAATACTTCTCATGAGTGGGAAGGAGCTTGTCACAGAGATGGAGAAGAAAGAAGATCCACAATTCTTTGTGGTCAGAAAACCAAGAATTGTTCTGACTAGCATAAGAGTGGATGACCTACCAGAGGAGATTCAGGAACTATTGGAAGAGTTCGCTGATATCATGGTGGACGAATTACCTCATTTGTTCCCACCAATAAGGAGTGTGAGTCATCACATTGATCTCATACCAGGAGCTAGTTTTCCAAATAAAGCTGCGTACAGGTTGACGCCACAGGAAAATGAAGAGGTCAAGAGGCAGATCCAGGAGTTATTGGACAAAGGATTGGTCAGAGAAAGTTTGAGTCCATGTGCTGTTCCGACAGTACTTAGTCCAAAGAAGGATGGAGGCTGGAGAATGTGTACTGACTCAAGAGCGATCAACAAAATAACCATTAGGTACAGGTTTCCACTACCGAGAATGGATGATCTGATGGATTACTTGAGCGGGGCANAAGTGGATATCACCAGATTCGCATGAGAGAAGGCGACGAATGGAGGACATCCTTCAAAACCAATGAAGGACTGTATGAATGGCTAGTCATGCCATTTGGCTTGACGAATGCACCGAGTACTTTTATGAGGTTGATGAATGATGTCCTGATGGAATTCATCGGGAAGTTTGTCGTCATATATATGGATGACATACTGATTTACAATAAATCATAGGATGAACACCTGAAGCATTTGGCCATAGTGATGAGGAAGCTACAACAGGAGAAGTTGTTGATTAATATGAAGAAATATTCATTTATGAAGACAGAGCTCATTTATTTGGGTTTTGTTATTTCGGTGAATGAGTTAAGAATGGATTCAGATAAAGTAGAAGTGATCAAGAATTGGCCATCACTGAGAAATATTTTCGAGGTGAGGAGTTTTCATGGTTTGGCTAGTTTTTACCGGAAATTCATCAGGAATTTCAGTGGAATTAGCGCAGTAATGATGGATATAGTGAAGAAGTGGCATAAATATTTTCACTGGAAAACAGAGGCTGAGAAGAGCTTCAATCTGTTGAAGCAGAAGATCATGGAACAACCAGTGTTAGTGTTGCCGGATTTTCAGAAGACATTTCAGGTGAAATGTGATGCAAGCAGGTTTGCCATAGGAGCGGTCTTAAGCCAGGACGACAGGCTAGTTGCATATTTCAGTGAGAAGCTGGATGAGGTGAAACTAAAATACTCCACACATGATAAAGATTTTTATGCTATCATACAGGCGTTGAAGAAGTGGAGGCATTACTTGATCCCGAAAGAATTTGTATTGTACAGTGATAATCATGCATTGCAGTTTGTGACTCAATGGGAGAAGTTGAATCAGAAACATGAAAAATGGGTGGAGTATATGTAGAATTTCACATTTGTGATTAAGCATATTTCGGGTACTGCTAACAAAGTGGCTGATGCTTTGAGCAGGAAGTGTTTCTTGCTGCAGGAATTCCGAGTCAAAACTTTGGGTTTTGAAAATCTCAGGGACATGTATGCAGGAGATGCAGATTTTGGAGAGGCGTATGAAGCAGCTGAGAATCCAGTTCTTAAAGACAGAGGTCCATGGATAGATTATATGATCCAGGAGGGATTACTGTTCAGAGGCAATCAACTGTGTATCCCGAAATGCTCCATGAGGGAGAACTTGTTAAAGGAGAAACACAGTGGTGGATTGGCAGGACATTTTGGCCATGATAAAACATTCACGAAGTTGAATGAGTCTTACTTTTGGCTAGGTATGGGAGCAGATGTCAAGAGTTTTGTTGACAGATGTAGAATTTGCTAGCATTCAAAGGGGAGGAAGCAGAATGCAGGTTTTTATCAGCCATTACCCATACCAGAGAGGCCATGGGAGGTGATCAGCATGGTTTTTGTATTGGGTTTTCCAAGGACACAAAGAGGTGTTTATTCAATATTTGTGGTATTTGATAGGTTTTCTAAGATGGCACATTTTATCCCATGTCAGAAGACCAGCGATGCGACTCACATCACAAATTTGTTTTTCAAAGAGGTCATTCGACTTCATGGATTGCCGAAAAGCATAGTTTCGGACAGGGATACAAAGTTCATAGGACATGTCTGGAGGATTCTATGGAAGAAGCTAGGAGCTAACTTGGCATTTAGTTCTTCTTATCATCCTCAGACAGATAGGAAAATGGAACTAGTCAATAGAAGTCTAGGAGACTTGCTGAGGAGCTTGGTGGTAGAGCACCATACCAGTTGGGATAACATATTACCATAGGCAGAGTTTGCATACAACGACTCAATAAATAGGAGCACAGGGAAAAGTCCATTTCAGGTTGTATATGGGATATAGCCGAGAGGAGTTTCTGAACTGAGGGATTCAGAGCAGACTGCTACTAGCAGTGCTAGTGCAGAAGAGTTTGCTGAGGCAATGAAGGAACTTCACAGTCAGGTAAAGGAGCGACTGCTGAAGACAAACCAGGAGTATAAGAACAGAGCAGATCAACATTGGAGACAACTTCAGTTCGAAGTTGGCGAACTAGTTCTGGTGCATTTGAGGAAAGAAATCTTCCCAAGGGGAACATACAACAAGCTAAAAATGAAGAAAATCGGGCCATGTAGGGTCCTAAATAAATTCAGGGAAAATGCATATGATATTGAGTTGCCGGATGGCATTAGAATATCTCTGATATTTAATATCACAGATTTATACCCGTATAGGGCTGGAGAAGCAGAGACTGCAATTGAGAAACCAATGATCCAGTGGGTGAAGCAGATGCCGATAGCAGAAAATCCATAGATGGAATGCATACTGGACAAGAGAGTGGGTAAGAAGACTAGGAGAAAAGAATACTCTGAGTACCTGGTCAAGTGGAAGAACCACCCAGTGGAGAATGCCAGCTGAGAAAGCGAAGCAGTGTTACAGAAGCATGGACAGACTATGCAGGAGCTCATGGACAGGAGCCCATGAAAGTTTTCAAGCTGAGGAGTATGATGTAGGAGCATCGCCAACACATCAAACGAGCCAGCCTGGAGCAGAAGACAGCGGGATAAGCCAACACCAAATTTTGAAAATACTTTGGGATTGTTGCGCAAGTCTTTAATGAAGCCATTTATGAAAGCGCACTTTGTATATTGTAATGAACCTTGAGAGGATAACTGTCGTCCTTAGATAGACAGTCGGCATTTAATATATTTAATGCTGGTAGATAGGAATTTAATTGTAGATTTGATAGCTTTAGAGTCCAAGAGGGAAAACGGATATAGACACCCTCATTGTATCATTGTAAAATAATCAATTCAGGAGAGTAGAAGAACATACAGAGAACTGTAAGAAAAACACCCATGTATAGTCATTGAATTAATAGAAGAAATCTTTGATTCAATCTCATGGTTATGTGTTATTTCTCTGTGTATTGATAATTATGCTCGTGAGTGTTTTATTCCTGTCATGCATTTGCTTTTATAGGTTGTGTATGTGATTTCATGGTTGAATTGAAGTCTGAGAGGGAGATAGAATGAGTTTCAATTGTTTCTCTAACTGAACTAGAGGATTCCTACAAGGAGTGTAGTTGAATTGTCCACAAGGAGTGCGTCGACAGAAGGGTTCAATTAGAGATAACTTTTGTTCTCATTTCTTCGAAGGTGCAGTTAGGCACAGTGCCGTGCAAGGGGTGCGCAGGCCAGGGAAAAAGTCTTAGAGTTGTGATTCTGAGCAAAGTATTGAAAGACTGCTGCTGCAGTAGTGCACAGGGTCAAAAGACTTCAACACTTAGACAAGTTGAATATTTTCCACAAGGAGTGTGTGCAAAGTTCCTTCTAAGTACTTGAGAAGTCAAGAATAAGCTCAGGAGGAATAGGCCTCTGAATCCACTGAAGAGCGAGAGTAGGGAAACTGTCATGGAAAAGTCAAAGAGAAGCGTCGCAGGTTGGCGAGCAAGCAAAACGTCTTGAGGAGAGACATTTCTTCACTTCGGGAAAATTGCATAAGGAAGAATGAATGGTCGAAATCCTCTAAGGGGATTTCACGGAGTTTCGAAGATCGTTGGATCTTGCGGAGGTGCAAGGAGGTTATAGTGGAAACGTATGGAAAGATTCTAAGTTCATGAGGGGCAGAGCGTTAATACAAGTCGTCCAGGGCCGTTGTATTATTCGCGAGATCGCCTATCAGGATCTCGTAAGGAAAGTGTCCAAGACTTGGTGACGGGAGTCATGATATTGCAAGACGCGATATCTCGGGTGGTTACGTAAGCGTGTGGGACCCCTAGAGTGAGTGGAAGATAGGTGGTAGAGATCGGGAGATCTCACGAGTTCATAAGTTTGCAGGGTGAGAGCCCAAGTATTGGGTGTTCCAATTCATGAAGGCACGAGGTTGCAAGTAGCGAAAGTGTGATAGGATCGCATTGGAGTTTCGGTGCATCGGGACTCGAGAGTCGAAGAGCCGAGTGTTTGGTATCATGAATAACGAAGCCGCGATAGAGCCGAAGTCCCGATAAAGGAATAAGGAAGTTAGTGTTGAATGACATCTCAGGTCTCGGGGATTCAAGAGCCTAGTGATCAACCGAGAACTCGCGAAGTTGCGAGTTCCGATCCTCCGAAAGAAAAGAAGGGAGGATCGCGCCGAAGAGAACCTGTGGGGTGCAGATTTCCCGATAGGGAAATAGAAGAACTGTTGAGTTCTTCGGGCCGAGAAGAAGAAGGTCCTGAGGAAGCGGACGTGCCGGTGAGGGCATGGTTGCATTAATACACCAAGCATTCACATAGAGCTCAATGGAAAGACCTAAAATTCAAACAATCCCATGAAGTGTTTCCACCAAGGACAATTTTGTCTGTAGTTGATTTTGCATAGAATTACACATTCACTACACAAAAAGAAATACAGAGTGAATATTATTATTCTGATCAAGTCACGATATTTGTCCACGTTATATATAGACATTCTCAACAGAGTCTTGATAACATAGAAAGAACCAACGACAGTCGACATGTTATTAAAGAATATCACTTTTATATATGTGATGATCGAGCACAGGACACACATTATGTACAACACTGTTTTCATAAATTTTATGATTCATTGAAAGAACATGAAATCAGATTCGATCAACAATGGATATGGTCAGATGGGTGTGCAGGCTAGTTCAAATCTTCACGATCATTCTATTTGTTATGTCATATTCATAAAAAATCAAACATTACACATTGTTGGAATTTTTTTGAGATTGGTCATGGAAAAGGAGAGCACGACGGTGCAGGGGCATGTGTAATTTTTTTGAGATTGGCCATGGAAAACGATCGAAGTAGATTCGTAACTAGACTGGAGCATGCGAGAAGTCCTCCTTCTTTGGACTAAACTTCTATGTCCATAAACTAAGGAAAATCCATGCCGAGTTGTACAAGTATGGGCCTCGAAATATTTTTTTGCGGCCTTTTAGGTTATGTAAAATGATGGTAAATAAGCCTTTGGAGTCGAGTTGTAAATCATAGCAACCTTTGGGTTTCCACCTTTGTTGAATCCATTTCACTAGGTCCCTTTCTGAGGGCCAAAGGCCCAAGAATTTTCCCACCAGTGCGTAATCCTGCATGTATTTCTTTTGGTATTCTATTATGGGTGTATTTATCACGTGTTTGGGGGTCGTAGGTGCCCATGAGATGCATTTTCCAGGTTCCCAAGTGTGCGCCGCTTTGCATGGTTTGGGTTTGGATATACTTCCATGGATTTTTCTTTTGGCAATTCTCTTTCCCATAAGATATTTTTTAGTTTGGTTGGCCATTCGAAAGACAATCTCTTGAAGTGCTCGTTGCCCAGATCAGGTGAGGCGACCTTATTGTAAGAGGGGCCTTGGGGCCCCCCTTCCGTGACATCCATGGTTGAACCAGGCCGGTGGCAAAAAGATTGAAGCGAGGATGCTAAACACAAACCATAAAAGTTGTCAGTGCCCGTTAGAGATAATATAATGATCATATTTAATGTAGTGCTCTTAATGTTTAATTAAGAACATGTTATGTTATTTGTTCCATGAATATGTATCACATATATCAATATAGTTTATTTAATGTATTCAGGTTGATGTTTATTAAATATTATATGTTGTATCATTTTATTTGTTTCATTAATGAATAAGACTTTATGTAGTAGAAGGTTCAACTTTTTTTTATACATGGATAAGATTTAATTTTGTTTTTTATTTACTAATAATTTATAAGAGAAAATTATTAATAAATACAAGTGCAAGGAGATATATAAAAAAAACTCATATTTAAAATGAAAGTCTTTACATATTTCATAACTAATGTGCAAATAATTAATGTGTTATAGAAAAAAAAAAAAAACAACTTTATATATCTCATAATTATTAATGCATCAATCAAGTTGTTGTCAACATGAGGTTTGGTAACTAATCATTAGACAATAACATTCACATTTTACAATGATTTTCTCAATTTGAATGTCCAACTCATTATTTGATAATTACATTAATCTTATACATTACAAAGGTTTGGACATAAAACTTATCCTTTTATGGTAACAAAATTATTAAAAAAATTTACTTTTTATTTTGGTTGATTATCTTTCCCTTTATAACTACATTAATTTAAGATAAAAAAAAATTGATTGATCATTAGTGTAATAGCTTGTTACATTAAAGTGTTTTCATGCAAAAATTAGTTGATAGCAAATAGTTATGGCAAAAACATAGATACTTAAATGAAATAGCATAGCCTTCCTTTACAACAAGTATCCTAACTATTTTGAAATTACTTTATCATTAACATTTCCAAATTCATTAACACCATGGACATAACCACTACTATAACACTTGTTACTACTATAACATTAACAACATGGACATAACCGCTACTATAACACTTGTTACTACTATGAGAATTTTGGTATTAAATGAGTTTAAATCCAAATAACACATACTAAATTATAAAGAGTAAATTAAAACATATTATAATATTTAATGAATATCAACAATAAATTATGGTATATTATAATATTTATTTTTGCAAATTATGAATTGAAATAATATTATTGTAGATTTATTTTAAACTCAAATTTATTAAACATTGAGAAGATAAATTTTTTTTGAGGCCTAATTCTTTTTATGGTTACACCATAATACATGATATAGAATTAATGATAACAAAAATTATATATTTATTACTTAATAAATCTAAATTTAATATAAATATATGTTATTTTAATTTTTTATATATTTCATATAAATATATAACTATATTAAGTTATAAAACACTTTATTACTATAAATAAAACAAAACAAATCATATAACATATTATAGATACAACGAATCATATAAAAAATATCATTAAATCATCTCAATTATATATATTATAACTATTAGAAAATGAAGATAATTTTATAAATTAAAAATATCATGGTGATGGATTGATATGTATAAAAATTATCATTAAATCACCACAATTATATATATATTAGAAAATGAAGATAATTTTATAAATTAAAAATATCAGGGTGATCAATTGACATGTAAAATTTTGATTAAATTTCTTTAATGATACCATTTTGAAGAACCAAATTAGCATTAGATAATAACAAACATACAACTTAACAAAATCTTGACTACTTATTCGAAGAATCAAGAGAGTTATTCACAACACCTTGTGATCACAAACATGTATTTGAAGATTCACCAGCTTTATTCACAACACAAAAATTATTCACGAGCGTTATTCAAGAATTTACACTTATGTAAATATTGTTTATTTATTTATAGCATAAGTTAATATTTTATTGCATACACAACACATATGGCCATTATAAGTCCATGTGCTCCTGCATTATTTCTCATACTGATGCAGGAGCATCTGCACCTCACCAAGCAAGCCAGCTCGTGGAGTGAAGAACATACGGTTGGACAGTGCCAACACATATATTTTTGAAATACTTTGAAGATTGTTGCACCGCCATTTAAATGAAGGCATTCAAAGCAGGGCACACTTGTATTACATTATAGATAGGAAGGCATTTAATAGTTTTAATGCTGTTAAATAGGAATTAACTGTAGATTAGACAGTTTTACTTTTGAGAGGGAAAATGGAGTATAGACACCCTCCCTTATATTCTCAATTCTGGATTATTCATTCATTCAGACAGGAGCAAGAGAAGAACAGAGCAGAGAGCTTGTGAAGAATAAAAAATGGAGTAGACACCCTCCCTTATATTCTCAATTCTGGATTATTCATTCATTCAAACAGGAGCAAGAGAAGAACAGAGCAGAGAGCTTGTGAAGAATCTCCATGTACAGATATTGAATTAATAGGAAAAGCTTTAATTCAATTCATGGGTATGATTATTCTCTGTGTGCTGTTGATATTATGCTGTTGCATGTTTGCTTCTTTTGATGCCTTCGTCATATATGCAGTGTATGTGATTTCATGGCAGATTAGGACTCTGGGAGAGAGGAGAGAATGAGTTTCAATTGTTTCTCTGTTTGAGCCAAGAGATTCCTGCATAGAGTGCAGTTGAAATCCTCTGCATAGAGTGCGTTGAGGAGGCTCAACAATTGAACTCTCATTCTCATTTGCCCAGAGTTGTGTTGGATTATTCGAGCCGTGCAGGTGGAGTGCAGGTCGGATTAAAATCTCAGTAGTAAGTCTGAGAAGGGAAAAGCCGGGTTTGCTGTAGCTGCGAGTGCATAGGACCTGGGAGACTTCAGCGCTGTTGAGAGCTGTTGAAGGTCAGACACTGGGAGAGGTTCGAGGAATCTCTGAAGGGTCAGAGTTGGTAAAGCTCAGGAGGAATAGTTCCTTGCAAGTGTTGTGGAACAAGTTCTGGAGAAATTCCTTTAGAGGAAGAGAATCGACGACTTG
>JASDQU010244500.1:66828-82839 GCA_032191745.1 Picea mariana
GTTAACGGAAAATTCGCTCGATGGATCGTTATCCTTCAGGAGTATGACCTCGATTTCTCAACACCTAAGAGTAAGAAGGCCCTCGTTCTCGCTGAACTTGTCACGGCCCTCCCCTCTGACACCACTAGTGCCCCCATCAACACCGACTTTCCTGATGAACATCTCTTTTACATCACTTCGGATGATCCTTAGTACGGTGACCTTCTCGTCTACCTCCGAACTCAAAAGTTTGGTAACCACCTTTCACAAGATGATCGTCGACGTATTCGCCATCAGGCCCTCCGCTACCTTCTCATCGGAGACATCCTATATCGGCGGGGCGTTGACACCATTCTTCATCGATGCCTAAATATTGACGAGGCCGACAGAGTCTTAAACGATTGCCATAGCGGCACATGTGGGGGCCATCTTTCGGGTATATCCACTGCTCAAAAGATTATCCGAGCCGATTACTTTTGGCCTACCTTGTTTCATGATTGCATTCATGCCATGAAATGATGTGAGCAATGTCAGCTCTATGCCAACAAAGCCCGCGCTCCCCCCACTCTTCTTCACCCTGTCATTACTGCCGATCCTTTTTGTAAATGGGGCATCGACTTTATGACTTGTAATCCCCCCTCTAGCAATGGCCACAAATACATCGTTGTCGCCGTTGACTACTTCACCAAATGGGCCGAAGCTATGCCCACTTTCAACAACACCGCTGACACTGCAGCGCGTTTCTTCTTTAATCACGTCATATCCCGTTTTGGAGTACCCCTATAACTCATTTCTGATCATGGAAAACACTTCGAGAATGAGATCTTCGTCAAACTCTCATCTCGGTTAGGCTTCTCTCACGAGTTTGCTTCACCATATTACCCTCAATCTAACGGACAGGTCGAGGTAGTTAACAAAGTCCTCAAGACCATGTTACAGCGCACGGTTAATAAACATAAAACCAATTGGCATCATATGTTATTTTCTGCGCTATGGGCTTATCGAACGACTATGAAGACTGCTATTGGTTTCACACCATTCCATTTAGTCCATGGGGTCGAGGAAAATATTCCCATCAAGTGTGAAATTCCCACCTTACGCACCGCAATTGAGCTATTACCTGACACTGCTCCAATGAAGCAGCGCTTGCTGAACTTGGAGTCTCTGGATGAAGATCGTCGATCTTCCTTACAAAACAACGAGGCAACTAAAAAACGATCCAAGGCTACCTTTGATTGCCATGTCAACCTTCGATCATTCTGCGAAGGCGACCTCGTCCTGGCTTATGATATCGCTCATGATACCTTTGGCCACGACAAATTCGAATCACTTTGGCATGGCCCATACATTATCCAACATCGCCTCACCAAAGGCGCATACATCTTGGCCTCCCCCGAAGGCCTCTCTCTCAAAGAACCCATCAACGGGTTATACTTAAAGAAATTTTATGCTTAAACATAGTCATCCTACTTTAGGTCATTTCTTTTCTATAGTTTTTAATCTTTTTTTCTCCTACCCTCATGTCTAAACTATCCGTTGTGCTATTGAAAGATGCTTCCTCCATAGCCTACCACATCGGTTACGCCGACGGCGCCAGCCGTTGGACACAAAATCTCGCTTCAGCTGCTTGGGCTCTCTAAACTCCCTCACATGAACTGCTCCATTCAAGCGGCATATGTTTGGGGTCAACAACCAACAACCAAGCCGAATACACTGCTATCATTGGCCTCCTGGCCGGTGCCCAGCATCATCATATTCGTCACCTTAGCGTCTTCCTCGACTTTCAACTAGTCGTTCTCCAGCTCAACAATGTGTACCGCGTCCGTGATCCTTGCCTCTTTCACAAATACCTGCAGGTTAGGCTTTTATATTGACATTTTGATTCCATTACATTTACACATATTCCAAGACAATTGAATCAAATAACGAATAACCTAGCTAATATTGTGTTAGACTGGCATATATCACATCAAGCTACCTCTACACATACATAAACACATCACAAATCCTGTCACAGCATATACATAGAATAGACATCATCAAAACATTAACCAAAAACATGTAAACATCACATCGATCTCAAAAAGTATACTCATGTATATATAGATCCACAGTACCATCTGAATGTTTACATACAAAAAATACACGTATCCGTAGGCCAATACAACACCTTGGTACAAAATGGGCTCCCCAGCCTATATACAAAAAANGTCATTACTACCGTCTCTTTTTGTAAATGGGGCATCAACTTCATGAATTGTAATCCCCCCTACAACAATAGTCAAAAATACATCATTGGCACCATTTATTACTTCACCAAATGGGCCAAAGCTATGCCCACTTTCAACAACACCGCTGACACTGCAGTGCATTTTTTCTTTAACCACGTCATATCTCATTTTGGAGTACCCCTCCAACTCATTTCCGATCATGGGAAACACTTCAAGAATGAGATATTCATCGAACTCTTCTCTCACGAGTTTTCCTCACCCTATTACCCTCAGTCAAATGGATAGGTCGAGGTAGTTAACAAAGTCCTCAAGACTATGTTACAACGCACGACTAATAAACATAAAACCAATTGGCATCATATGTTATTTTCTATGCTATGGGCTTATCGAACGTCTATGAAGACCGCTACTGGTTTCACACCATTCCATTTAGTCCATGGGGTCGAGAAAACTCTTCCCATCAAGTGCAAAATTCCCACCTTACGCACCGCAATTGAGCTATTACCTGACACTGCTCCAATGGAGCAACGCTTGCTGAACTTGGAGTCTCTGGATGAAGATCATCGATCTTTCTTATAGAACAAAAAGGTAGCTAAAAAATGATCCAAGGCTACCTTTGATCGCCATGTCAACCTTCGATCATTCCGCGAAGGCGACCTCGTCCTGGCTTATGATATCGCTCACGATACCTTTGGCCACGGAAAATTCGAATCACTTTGGCATGGCCCTTACATTATCTAACATTTCCTCACCAAAGGTGCATACATCCTGGCCTCCCCTAAAGGCCCCTCTCTCAAGGAACCCGTCAATGGGTTGTATCTCAAGAAATTTTATGCTTAAAAGTAGTCATTCTACTTTAGGTTATTTCTTTTTCTAGCGTTTTTAATTTTTTTTCTCTTCCCTTCTCGTCTAAACTATCCTTTGTGCTATTGATAGATGCTTCCTCCACCAGCCTACCACATCGGTTACGCTGACGACGCCAGCCGTTGGACACAAAATCTCGCTTCGGCTGCTTGGGCTCTCTACACCCCCTCACATGAAATTCTCCATTCAAGTGGTATATGTTTGGGGTCAACAACCAACAACCAAGCCGAATACACTACTGTCATTGGTCTCCTGGCCGATGCCCAACATCATCATATTCGTTACCTTAGCGTCTTCCTCGACTCTCAACTAGTCGTTCTCCAGGTCAACAATGTGTACCGCATCCGTGATCCTTGTCTCTTTCACAAATACCTGCAGGTTAGGCTTTCTTCTCGACATTTTGATTCCATTAAATTTACACATATTCCAAGACAATTGAATCATATCATAGATAACCTAGCTAATATCGTGTTAGATTGGCATATATCACATCAAGCTACACATACAGAAACATATCACAAAACCTGTCACAACATATATATAGAATGGACGTAATCAACTCATCAGCAAAAACATGTAGACAACATATGGATCTCAAATATGTATACTCATGCATATATAAAAGCCCATCAGGCCATACGAATGTTTACATACAAAAATACATGTATCCACAAGACAATGCAACACCTCGGTACAAAAATGGGCTCACCAGCCTATATACAACAAAAAATATATACATCATACACTCATGGTGCCTCTATCGCGCCACCACCTGCTCCCCCCTCAGGCGATGGCGGCCCACCACCACCTACCCCAGGCGGTGGTGGTCCACCCGCTACAGGACCATCGTACCCCGATGACAGGCGTCCACTCATCATAGCAACAACCACTATTGCTCGTCGCACTAAGGACCGCCATGGTGGCGGTACCCCTACACACTGCTCCAGGAATCTCTCATCCTGGATGCACGACCACATGCCTTCAGGAACATCCTATAAAACCGTCTCCAGATGACAGCGTACATCATCAAAATCCACTCTGGCCGCCGTCAGAGGAGCGTGTGATGGCCCCGCACCAGGGTCATTAAACCGATGCCTCCTCGCTGCCCTCTCTGGCTCAGCTGGTCACGCCATGACATCCTCCCCTCGACATCTCTCTTCCCGCGACAGTCTCTCTGGCTCCCGATGAGCCAATGCTCTCTGCAACTCTACCTTGCGCCTGAGAGGTGCCACATCTTCACATACAAACAAACAAAAGATAATATCAGTATCTATATCATACACATATGGACAACTATCTCAAAAAATATGCAACCATACATATCTACACCATCAATCCACATACCTTGATGATCATAAACCTCCCCAGGAGGTAGCACCATATCCGAATCATCCCGGAAGTCCAACCCGGCATAGGGGTACCGCAAAATCACCTGTGGAATCTGCCGCCATACCTGCGCGGCCTTTGCCGAAAAGAAGTGGCCCAGTTCTCCACCACCATGGCGAAGCAATACAGTTGACCACTGCCTCAACCGCGGCTCTCATGACCCAGGCACACTCAATAGAATCCTCAGGCGCAACATCGACACCCTCTCTAAAAACCAGGCCACTAGGATGGACCCGAAAGAAAACTCCCCTGCATCAGTAGACCGACAGTGGTCCAACTACACCACCATCCTCACATGTAGCGTTAGCCCCCAAGCGAAATTCTCGCCGGCCAACACTCTCTCCAGCACCAGAAGCTAGCCACCACTAATCCGCTGGGTTTCCAGTGACCCTTATACCCGCACAATCATCACTGCTATACAGCGATGCACCAGGGAATCTATCGCCGAGATACTCACCACCGTCCCAAACATAAAGTTTTTCCCTGAACAATATCTCTGGACAATATTGGTGAGCAAAGTACTCTTAGGCAGCACTGGCTCCACTGGTAGGGGCATTACCCGAAAGGGGAGCCCAGTCAAGAAATATACATCCTCCACCGCAGTGAAGGGGATCTTCTCTCCTCTCACAAGGAAGCAGTGCAGCTCCAGACTCCACATCTGGATCAGGAACTGTAACAGATACTCCTGTGCCCGTATCAACGGGCACTCAAAAAACTTTAGCAACCCATAGGTTTCCAAAGTCGCACGCACACCGGGCTCCTCAATGGCCACGTTGTCTAGCAACTGAGCTCAGTCTCGCTCTTGCCACCGCACTGGCATCATCACCACCGTCCACCTGTAGACAACACAGAGCCCTATATCAGCTCAAGCAACCATCCACAGCATAAAAAATGACTCATTTTTATACACCCCAACCTTACCTCCTAGGCGCGGTTTTGTTACCCACAGGTGCGCACACATGCATGCCTGTTCACTACACAGGTGCACACCCATGCGCGCCTGTTCACTACACAGGTGCGCATCAGTGCACACCTGTTTGTTTCACAAGTGCGCCCCTCGACATGCCTGTTAACCCCACAGGCGTGCCCTTAGAGCGTGCCTTAAAACCCCTCTACCGCGCCCCCATGCACATATATCCGGTGGGCAGGCATGCACGTATGCGTGCCTATCATTGGATCGCCCGCGCATGTGGGGCCCATACCCCCTAAATACGTCTATATGGCCCTCCGTACAACCGCTACTCAAAAATTGAAAACCTATTTCTCCTCAATTATTCATTATTTATTGCACAAAGGCTTTTATTTCCAGTCATTACATTATCTTTTTTGTCGTCACCTTTGGCGACCTGCTTCCCTCCTTTTGGCCAAACACAACCCATGTCACCCTTGGTTGGAGTANGAAGCCCTTTGCTTCTAGGAGTCGCGTTCCCCTTTTGTTGACATCAACACCATTTTCCAGAAGGGCGACAGTATCTTGATTCTCATTTTCCACTCAATGAGAGATCTCAGACGACACAGGGTAAAACACCATTGCTCCCTACTATCATTTACCCCCGTAAAATTCGATGCCAACACTTTCTCGTGTTACGGTGGGTCTTACTTTGTGACTATTGCAGTTATTTCTATCATTTGCCGAAGACCTCTAAACTTGGCTAGGCTATCAATGCCCACATAATCACTGTTACTTATTACCGCGATCAATGCCTACTATTCAGAGCATGTTCATTTGCAGAATTGTCTTCTACCTTTATCACGACCGCCCCCGAGGGCGCTGCAGTTGTCTACACCAACACTTCAGTCATATTTTTTTTCAGAGTTACATGACATGAGCATGGGGCATGCCCGCCTCGTTTGTACACAGTTTTCTATTTTACACTCCTCGTAGAAGGGCGGGTCCTACTGATTCCTTTTTCCTCCAACGGATCACTCTGAACGATCCCACTAGTGCTCTATCTTACAACAACATTCTCAGTAGAAGAAACATTGATGGATTTCAGCCATACGTATGCTCCTAACCTCATTCATCAGGGGGCATCTGTTATCACTGAAATTTCATCTGCACATGGTTACAAGAACTCATCATTGTCAAACAGTAATGAAGTCATTCATGGACTTGAATTAATACCACAACATTCAAAAAAGGCCAAAAACTATACAAAGTAGTGAAAAATTGAAGAGCTCTTTGCAGACATTGGGCGTGCACGCACATGCACGAAACACGAACGTAGAAATCGCGCATACGCGCACGATGCACGATTGTTAGCGCAAAAAGCCGTGCACCTGCTAAATGACGCATTTATGAAAGTGGTTGGCCTCCCAACCACTTATGGTTCAGCTCCCAAGCCGATTTGACCTCCAAATCCGAGCTGGATCCAAATGGTGGGCTGGTCAAAGACCTAAAAATGGCCTAAATGGCCTCTTTTCACACTACAAAGCTGTTAAACAAAATCCCAAAGCAATGCTATAAAAAGCCATCAATGCACCTCATTTTCTCAAGGAATTCAAGGTAATTTTATGCTTCCTATATTGTTTTAAGGACTCCATCCTTGACAAGAGCACATTGGCACCATTACATTGAGAAATCCGTCTCACCATTGAGTGGATTTGCAAGGAGTTCATTCATCACCATTTTTCATTTTCTTTGTTGTAAGAAGAGCTACTAGTGAGGGTCCAAGAGCCTTCCCTTGGAGGAAGAAGGGACTCATAGTCCCCTTTCTTCTTGGTGCTTTTTTTTCATCAATAGATCAGCCTCAAAACATTGGTGACATGGGTCTTTTTGTTCTTGTTATCTCTATGTCCCTATGCTCATGATTTTAGTTTTTATTAGTTTAATTCTTAGTTATAGTTTTGTTTTCCTTTCTCTAACTCTTTTCTCTACAGCTTTCCTTCTCAGCAGACCCAACTGAGCTTGCAAGCACCTCTTATTTGCTCACCAAGGTGACGAAAGAGGCGCAACAGGGCTCAGGGAAAATATGTAGGGCTTGTAATTAGCGAAAAATAATATCACAAAGGGGATCAAAGTACAAATATTATTCAACAATTAAAGGACCCCATAGACCAACAACAAGGAAAAAGAATCTACAAGGTCTCTTGCTCATGCAGGAAATGTTGCATTGGGGAAACCGAACGATCATTTCAAGTAAGAATCAAGGAACATGAAGTTGACATTAGAAATGAACGCACTCACACTTCAGCCTTAGCAGAACACTCACTTAAGACAAAACACCATGTTTGCCTTGAGGATACCAAGATACTAGCAAAAGAGGACCATTACTACAAGAGACGCGTAAGAGAAGATCTAGAGATAATCAAACACCCCAACAACATGAATAGAGACAGTGGCCTGGAGGTAAGTAGATTTTGTCACCCATTAATCAACCAACTTAGGGAACATCATAGATCGAATCAGGTTTGACACCGCCTCACTTTCCTGCTTGTCTATGGTTTACCTCTAAGTCAGTTCATAGGTCTAGAATTCTAACTAACCTTATATTACCCACTTTAAATTCTAATTATAGAAACCTATTACTACACTTATCACTAATTAAGCTCTATACACCCTAAATAACACTTTATATACTAATACTCATTTTACCTTTCCAACCCTAGATTTTCTTATACACTACTAATTACACTATCAGATCACTTAAGACCTAAATTATAAATCAAAGATACCACCTAAATTATAAATCAAACATACCACATAGTATCCTAAGCCAATTAAAAATTTCTAAACCCTTAGTTTATCTATTTATTATCAAACCTCATATTAACTTACAAAAAACCATAACAAATAATTATCCTTAGAAATTTTCTAAAAAACCTTAGCTTATATATACACAACTTGTATATTTACACTACTATATCCTTTAGTAACCCTAGTTTTATTACAATCACTTAAAACCTAATTCCAAAATTAAAACATAATACCTAGACCTAATAATATATATATATATATATATATATATATATAACTTTAAAACCTAATTATTAAATTAAAACATAATACTTAGACCTAGTTTATTTAATTCTGCGTATTAAACTAATTCTAATATCACTTATAATTCTTAAACTAAACTATAATCACTTATAACTAATTCTTAAACTAAACTTAAAAATAAAACATAATACCTAAACCTAAATTCACCCTATTTTATCACATTAAATTCATTTAAGAAACCTTAATACTATTAATAAATCAATTAAAAACAATCTAATTCTAACCCTAGACCTTTATATTCATCACTCAACCCTAAAAATTCCTAGACTTACATATAACCAAAAACCTAGAATTTTGAAATATTATCAATTACCTTAATTTTCATCATTTATTAATTATAAATTGATTTTAAATTTTGCCTCAGCTCTAGAAATAGGGTGTTACAGATAGCCGACCTAATTACAATCTCAAAACTGTCCTGCATTTACTATTAATTGACCAAGATCAGCAAGCTTTGTAACTAACGATTAGTCCTGATGATAAATCTTGATTCAGATTCAAAACGTCGATGAGAATAATGGCACCAACTTTGGATTATCTGGAAAAAAACCTCGAAACTAATCACCACAAAAATCTGAAAACTATAATTAATAAATAAATTAACTGTGTAATTTAAAACATCCACAATATCATTCCTCAACCCTTGTCATATCAACTTCCCTTTATTTCACACAGACTCGTCTTTTAAAATTTATATTACAAAACAAGGATGAAATAAGTGAAATCAGGATTGTGGAGGGAGTGTAATTAGCGAAAAATAATAGAATGATAGGGAAACTTTACGAATAATGTTCAAGTGAAAAATAAAAACATGTTATCTCTGATGCAATCAAAATATACCTCTGTCCAAATTTTTTAATTTTAAACAATATTTTGTTTCCAAAACAATAACCCAAACTGATGATTTCTTAAACAAAATTGTTCGTTGGCCTCCGAACTGTATTACACAATAACCATTTGATATGCCCATAATTATTCAACCAAAGTAACCATGGTAACTATATTTTCATTATATAAAAAAAATGACGAATAACACCATAATCACTATAGGAATACAACAATAATATTAGAGTGGATGAGCCACGATTCATAACATCAACCCCAACAAAGTTCCTTTAAATCCCACAGGGTCACGCACAATGCTAAATCATTAAATCATTAAAAAAAACTCATAGCCATCATTAAATTGAACCACCATTCACTACAACCCTTTTTAATTTCATTATGGGAAGTATTATTCAATTCGAACATCAAACATTTCAAACATAGGTGCTTTCACAAACAATAAAACATGACGATTTAACCAAGAAAAGTAACATTTTCTATTGGAAACAAAAGCTTCAATAGACTATAACTTCTAGTGAATAGGAGAGTACAAGACTCTTTCCACAATTTCCAATCAAGAGACCAATTAAACCCGTGGCCATGTAATCGAGCAAGAACAATGCTCTCATCAAACTCAAACTAGAGTAAGAAACACCTTCATTGTAATGTGTAGGGTTCGATATATATGAATGACAGTAAGTGGTAGAGACAATGGGGAAATTAAACAGAGGGTTTGGAAATTGCATATCATGGAAATTTCACTCCAAAGGTGATTCACCTCAGTAGTCACAGGGTCGAGGTTATGGCGTGGGTATATTAATCACATAGACCAACAATGTTAATTTATAGGTGGAGTATTTACAAAAACCATAGGTAATGCAAAGATGACCCATTTCAACAGGGAGGCCAGACCCACAATAAATAACCATAGGCAAGGTCGGCCCAACCACAACTTTTAATCAACAAAACTTTGCGAAAAATTACAAACAACAAAGACAACATGACCATTTTTTAATGCCAATAGTCTTGAAAACACCACCACGGGAAACCAATGATGCAACCATAAATACACAGTATATAAAAAAACATATTGACATGTTAAGAATTACATAGACCATGAGAAACCAGAGCCAACATTCTAATTTAAGGGAAGAGCGAATTTCATGGATGGAGAAGTAAGAGAAAACCCATACCTGTAAAAGATGGCACAAGGAGAAAAGACTAGGAGGTGTACCTCTTTCACAATCAAGCAAGGCGGAGAAACAACAACTACAGAAGGAAATGCAAATGGTTAGGTTGGCGGGCTCGAGGAGAGTAAGAGTGACGTGTATTCATTGCACGTTGTTTATCCATTGGCCTTCATTCATGGCTAGTATGACCAAAATGTGCTATCCATCTCACATTCCATTACCATTTCCAAATAACAATACAAACCCAGTAATCCAAAGTTTGCATATGATCAAATTCTAAAATGTGTCAACCCTTGCCCCATTCCAATTAACATATGAATAGTTTCTTAGGGATGCTACTAACATTGTAATCAAGCAATGTAAACCACAATTGTAACAAGGGTTGGGGTGATCACCCATGATCCATATAAAATCAAATTCAAATTGGAGTGTTATTCCTTAACCCATTAAAGCAACATAACACATTTTGTAAGAGATAATCAAGACCACTTTTTCCACTGTTTTAACCATCTTGCCCATAAATTCTTATCATAAGCATTTTATATACAATTTGAAGTGATTGCTCTGTATCATTTGTGATGCAATCAGAACATAGGTAAACAAAATACAAGTGTCACTTCTCCGCCATATTACCATTATTCAAACAAGGGGTTCCACCTACTTGTGTATTATTAATATAATTTAAATAATAAGGCTTGGCAATCATTTGCGAGCATGATACCCAACATGGCACTTTTAAGCTTCAACAAACAAGTGATTCCATAGGGAAATTTGTTCCCAACAAATCAAGTGCTTAGAATCTATGGTTTCGTAGGTCGGTGAATCATAGATCAAGGAAACAATGACCATAATGACTAGGCAACAGGGGGAAGTGAGGCGGTTTAAGGGAAATAATGAGACGGTGTTTTGGGGAATAACTCATGAAAAGTGGTACGTATGAGGGGGTTTGGCCACACATGCATAACATTCAATTGGTCTCAATCACAATAATTCTTCAATTTTCAAGGAGAAATTTTTTGGTATGCTCTCCTAGATCTCAGGATGGAGGGAAGAAAGGAATAGCATAAACTTTGGAAGAAGACTAAATCATCTATCTAATAGTACTACTGAAATAAAAAGTGTTCTCAGCGCTGTCTAGAAGGAGGAAGTTGTGACAATGATGGAAAATTTATTGTCTTTGATCAACAATACTTGCAGGGTGTTATTGTTGTGGCAAATCTGATCCAGAATCTTATTCCTAATAAATGTCAAAACCCGAAAAGTAGAAAAATGAAATAATAGAAAAAAGAAAAGCATGGATTGAAAACATAATTAAATAAAGCACATAAACAGGAAAACCAAAACGATATATAAAAAAATGATTCTCATATGACGTTAATCCTTCAATATGGATCTACATAGTGTTTTAAGTTGGAACCATTGGTGCTATAATAAAATACGCGCTCTTCCAAATCCTTTAAAAGATAAGAGTTTGCACCAAGGACAAAAATGATTTTGAAAGGGCCTATCCAAAGTTTTTAAATCTTTTAATGTCTCCCTCTGTCGAAATGGATTGAGTCCCAAAGTAATACTTTCTCATTCACCTTAAATTTGAAAGCCTTAGTTTGTTTATTAAAATATTTTTTTACAGTATGTTGTCTTGTTTTTATGTTCTCTAGGGCAAAATTTATTTTCTCTTCTAGGGATAATAATGTATTTATCCTTTGGGGGACATTTGAATAATTCAACTATTCAAACTATAGCATCGGCCATAGAGAGGAGAGTTCCAAATGAGTAGGGAGAATGGCTTCTTGTCCATAACAAATCTGGAAGGGAGTGCAACCTATGCCTTCCTTAGAGGTAGTGAGGTTTGCCCAAAGGGCATAAGTGAGGAGGGTGTGCCATTGTCAAGGCTTATCTTCAATGAGCCTTTTTATGATCCTGACTAGATTTTTGTTGGTAGAATCATCCTACCCACTTCCTTTGGGGTAATAAGTGGATGAAGTGAAGTGTTTAACTCCCAAATTAGCTAAAAATTGATTTAATTTCGCAGAAATGAAGGCATGACCGTTATCTGTGATACTTTCTAAAGGAATGCCAATTCTGAAAAAAATACTAGTTTCTGGGAAAGAGATTACTTGTTCGTCCTTTGAATTCCTAAGAGTGACAAATTCAGTCCACTTAGTGAAATAATAGATGGTTTTTAGAATAAAAATATTCCTTGTAGAAGACAGAGGATTAATAGGTCCAATGAAATCAAGGCCCCAATTGGAAAAGGGAAAATCTAGAAGAACCAGTTGCAATGACATAATAGAAAGGTGTTCTTTCCCATCAATTTTTTGGCATTTGTCACAAGATCTTGTGAATTTATATGAATCCTGGAAAATCGAAGGCCCATAATAACCATTCCTTATGATTTTAAAAGTAGTGGCCTTAGTAGAAAATTTGCCACCAACATGAATGATAGAATATGAAGACCCATGTGTTTCACATAGTAATTTTGTGCCTCTTCA
Organism: Picea mariana; assembly: GCA_032191745.1. NCBI lineage: Eukaryota > Viridiplantae > Streptophyta > Pinopsida > Pinales > Pinaceae > Picea > Picea mariana. The sequence goes on from JASDQU010244500.1 coordinate 79,796, forward strand.
TCATTACACATCAAAGTAATACACCATAAACAAACCTTCTAAACAAGAAGTCTCCTAAAATAACATATCGGGATGATTCAAGGCAGAGTCTTCTCCTTTGATGAGAATCTAAGTCATCTGGGCATGAAATATCCCCAGGTAGAACCCCAACTATAAATGTAATAATGTACTTAAGTTGGTGAGTTGTTTGATATCTTTTTGGCTTGCATTTTCCATGATGTAGTGTGCACATGTACTGCGCAGTAAAATGATGCACATCCCAGGATACCACGTGCAACATCTTAAGTGCGTGCGATATTGAGGCCAGTGAAACTTTGTGTATATGTTTTATTTTATAGGCCAGTAAGGCAATTATTATAAGCTAGGATGCTTATGTTTTTATTAGGTCGGAGAGCCTAGATGTTAAAGGCTAGTGTGCATGTTTTTTTACATGTCTCATAATTAATATAAATACATCGCTATGCGTAGACCAACCACGATAAAAGAGATGGGGGACTAAACTCCACTAGTCAGGGAAAGGGTGGGGCCCAAAAGTTAAGAAAAAGGACTAAGATAGGGAGCTTAAGCCAAAAAGGAATATTATATTAATATTTATTAAAGTATAAAGTATGGATAATTATGTTATCCTAAGTTCTAAAGCTGGGGACAAGTGGGACAAAGTAGCTCCCAACATGACAAGTGTCTAGTTGGGGACATGCATACATATTGTGGGGACTTAGTTCATTGAGGGGGTTTCTTCCATCATTCTTTCTATTATGCATTCATCCATGCAACCATCCTAGGGGATTTTACTCACATAGTCAGTTGACCTCCATAAATTCATGTCAATGTACCTAAACCTGTATCCATAGACATATATGTTCATGTAGTTGGTGAGTGTGGGAGTTGGACTAAAGAAGCGGGTTCTCAGGCCCATGGGATATGGAAGAGGTGGGTTGTCACGCCCATGAGTAATTTCTCTCTGGGTGAGAGAATTGTTGGGAGGTGACTTCCTGAAGGTGCTGAACTGCAGCTACATGGCTCTGAGACTTCCTGTCCGGCTTGTTGCTGAAGCCCTAGAAGGGAAATGGGGCAGCCAAGGGACTGTTGAGCAGAGAAGGGGCACACTTCCTTAGGTTGGACATGCATGTGAGGAATGAGAGACTGTAGGATGTTAGTTTGAGTAGGCACCTGTGATGGAGTCTTTCCTATTTCCCATGATCCATTATCCTAGATAAGAACCCTTTACCCTAGTAGAGTTTAGTCCCATCTCGGAGGTGACTCACTATTGAGATTGATGAACAGTGTGGTCTAAGGATGGGAGGTTCGTGGAAGGTCTACACGTAGTTGGTGAGATTATTACCAAGATAAGTGTCAACTTTGTGATAAATTTACATGTTGCATTATTATTTACGTGCATATTTTTATGGGTTATCATATGTGTGATAATAATTGTGTTTATTTTTATGGGTATTGCATGTATATGATACATGTATATGTTTACTGCTATTTCAGTGTGAATACATGCATTCATAATGTATTTGTATGTTCATGTTTTATATATAAAGCTTCCGCAAGAGTTTTGTGCATGGGTATGTTTTAATCGCATGCAGATAGAAAATTGTATTTGGCCTAGCTCAGTTTGGATGCTAAGTATGTTACAATATGTTCCGCACAGAGAAAAAGAGCGTTCTCTAGCTGATCCAAAAATGATAAAGACTTGTATTCTTGAAAATATTTGCAAGTTTTAATTCAAGTGTTCTTATGCAAATGGATCAATTTTGCAAACACAACTTTAATAGAAATAACTCATTCAGGATGCCTAAAATCAGCAGCAAATAACAGTGAACAGAAAACATATAACACAACAAATGATAAAGGAGTTCACCCCTTTCTTGGGCTACATCTCCTGGTCCAACTTCCAATGCATATTTTCTATTATTTTCTCAAAGTGATCAAATATGTTCTTTACAATGCTCAAAATTACAAATAGATGGCTCCAATGGCTTCAAAATGTCCAAAATCCCCTAGCTAGGCTTTTTCGGCACTTCGTTTGGCCAAAAATTGAAGAAGATAGGCTTCCTGGAAGTTCCCCATCAAACTTGTTGTCTCTGGATCGCCAAAATGCACCTCTGTCTCCTCAACCTAGCCCCGATGCACATATTTGTGTTAAAACCTAGCACCGGGTGCAACCTCAAAACAGTGAGAACTTTAGGACGGTTAGGGCGCGCCTAGCCCCTAACCACAAAAACCATGGTCATGTGGGTCATAGGACCGAATGCACATACAAAATCACTAAGTTTTAAACACATGGTAATGCGCCAAATGTCAAATTCATGGGGTTTGAATGCATGTGCACACAACATTGGTTACATGACATATATATATATATATAGATAGATAGATATGACCACGGGCCAGAGCTTAGCCCCGCCCCGGACCATGCCCCATTTCAAAACATTTCAAATTCAAATAATTTTAAAAAGGTATAGTGGTAAGAACCATATGGGTGGCACACCAGTTGGGCGACCCTTCCCAAAGATTTACCCCTACCCAGAGGTCACAGGGTCGAATCTTGCCATCAACATAAATTTTAAACCATTGTTCAGGTGACACGTGGCGGCCATTGATTGGGCCACGTGTCACCATTCCATTCACCACAGACAAGCCACGTGTCAAGAAACGATTCTTCATCCAAATGCCAACCAACACTTGCCACGTGTTGTACGACCCTGCCAACTCAACCCTTCCATGTGTTGTACGGCCCTGCCACGTCAACATCCGTACGGATTGTACAGTGAGCACATTGTTTTTTCATGTTTAACGATTTGAACAAAATATTGGGTTCATGACGATGATGCCTACATACCCGTTCGATTTGAAGTGATTCCGAGCACTTTGAATTTTGAGAAAAATTTGATCCCCTAGATCACACCTCCCCATTGGAAATCTTTTGGATCTCCAAAAGACCATTTTCAGTCTATTTGAAGATGAGTGTATAGTTCCCTCACCTTTCCAACCTCAATCCACTTAGCTTTGCTTGGATTTGTGCCTTTAAGACCAAT
>JASDQU010244500.1:135111-154990 GCA_032191745.1 Picea mariana
ATAAAGGAAATAACACTGTGCACTCATAATAAAGTAATGGAATCTGTAGAATAGCTCTAAATAAATTAATTTTATAGCTAGTGTTTAGATATGAAGCTTATGTCACAGTAGATGAATATCCATCATGGAATATATATGGCTATAATGGTTAATGAATTCCTATTAGAATAGTTGTGAGAATTGTTTGGAATAAGATCTAATGAGGGTTTGAGGGATAACAACTAGTAGAAGAAATTCCTTTGAGGGAGAAGCACATCCTATCCATGGTTGCAGACATCTGAGTCCTGCAACCACCCATTGAAGCCATATCAGGTGAGACTATGCAGTACACTTTGTGCGATGTGTTTCCTTTTAGTATCCAAAATGGTCGATGGTCAAAGGGAAGTTGGTAATCTTGTAGTTATAACGTAGGTCAGCCCATAAGTAAACCAACATCCTCTAAGAGCCTTTGTGCCTCTAACCTATCCAGTGTCTATTCTATACCTTTGTTTTGATCTTGTGCCAAAGTTATTTCCTCTACTATCTACTCTAGAAAGTCTAATCGTTCATTGTTAAACAGGGCCATGATCCTGACCATGTCTTGTTTTTCTTTCATCTACAAAACATAATTCCAATTTGTGGAATTCTCTATGAATATTTAATCCTCAAAATCCTCATGTGGGTACGACAAAGGAGACACCACCTTATTAGCATGCTCACCTATAATCATCCTAGGTTCATGATTCTTGTATCTCCCAGTGGTGAACTTGTACTCTATCTGACTCTGAGCTTCTTGTCTGACCTATCTGGTATACTTCAAGAAATGGTGACCCACATAAAACCCATAGGGTATAAATATCATTTTCTCATCCTTTACAAGAGATGCATTGAACCCTTTCAGTATGGTCTGATAGAAAATTTCTCCAAACACCAACTTGTTAGGTACATTTATTGGAAATAAGTATGGTGATTCGATGGCTCCGAAAATTATGATATATTTTCTTATTTTCTCTAAATACCAATGTCTAGTATTGGACATTACTTTCCTTTCTACTTCATAGAGTCTTGGGAAGCTTTGTTTAAAAATTAAGGAGTACACTCAAGCCACGAAGCCATCACAAATTCAAGCAATTGATATTTTGTACATGTTCTCCCACAAGATACCAAAATAAAAAATATTTCATCTTAGGCTCAAACCAAGGAACACATTCCTAGCACATATCGCATCTAGGAGATAATATGCCAAGTAGAATGCAAGGGTCTCTTCAGGTTTTAGGTTATGTGATTCCTCTATCCTGGTGCTTAATTATTTTGATAAAATATCTCCCTAGTTAAAGGTGCTTCCACATGTAGCTATTGTTTGATACAAAGGAATCCTAGCTTCAAAGAACCTCGAGAATTTTTTTTCTCCATATAAATGATCGATGAAGTCCATCAGGAAGATGTAGGGTTCTCACAGGTTCATTGTGTTGTACCACCTTGAGGCCCAATTCATAAATTTATTATCCTACCTCCACTAGGATGATAACAATCGACCAATATTATGGAATTTATAGAATGCCACAAAAAAATACTTGTTCAACTTGACTTTAATGTCCTTTATTTTATAATATGTTCTACCATTTTCATAAAGAAGATGATGATAAATTCACCTTTTTTGTTATTTAACATGAATTTCTCTGCATTGGCATGATGAATGATCCACTCTTAGAGTTTAACACATGGAAAAATGGGTTTCTTGGTTGCCGCCATATATAACGAACAATGCCTAATGTTCCAAAATATTTTTTCATCCAATTCCCTCACCTTCGGGTAATTGTGAGGTGACAATTTTGGGAAATATTCATAATGGATTGTATTGTATAAATCAAGCCAGGAAGGTAGGATTACCTTGGAAGTGGTTTTATTATTTGTATATTTGAGGAGCATAGGTGGGTTTGTTGGCTTCTTTTGTCACATTCAAATCACCAACTCTTGTTTGGAGGAAAATGCAGCTTCTTAGCAATCGAGCTAGAAGCCTTTCCAATTTGATCACTTCCTCCTTTCAAGGTCTTTGGTGATCGATGAGTCACTGGTAGTCTGGGTGGCATATTTCCTGCAAATGCAATGATTTAACTTATTTTCTCTAAATCATAGAAACTCATAGACAATCATGATAAATACCCATGCACGAATATTTTCCTGAGTCGAATACCTACTAGTGTGGATCCTTGTGATAAACACAACAAAAATCAATTCCTAAGAGACATTGGATCAATCATGAGTTTTTAAGAAAAAAACAAACAATTCTATGCAAATTATGAAATCATTCAAATACATTTGAATAAATAACAATTACTCCTTACACCTAAAATCATCAAGTTTTATTAAAGGGAATCTACTATAGATTTTCATTAATTCCATCTATCGTCCATGTAGGTTCTCATAGTGAAATATATGTAGAAATTAGAGGCAAGAAGGGATGTTGGAATAATTCATCGGTGATTTAAAATAATCATTGATTGGTGTGCAACATTTGAGATCAGGAATTAGGCACTTGAACTGTTTGAGGATTTTGGGACCAACTTGTGTCTAAATTCACCAATCCTGAAAGAGATAACAACATGATGTTTTTGTACGTGCGGTTGGATTAGGATATTGAGATGGTATATATTGATTAGTGGGACAAATAGGGATGTGTGTGAAAGGAATTTATAGAGATGGATGGTTCTGATGAATTTAGAGATCTTCATAAAGACCCATCATATGACTCATATTTCTTATCAAAAATCATTGATCGGGCATCGGCAGGTAGGAGGGCGTACGATAAAGGATATTTGTTTTTGTCTTCTTAGTTGGTCGATGTTGGTATATATAGGAATTTGGTGCTAACCACATTGTATACATTTTCTCTTGTGTTCAACACTGGGTTTCAATTCCTGATGTTAATCAACATCGATGACTACCTTTTGGACTTAACAGTGGGTGTTTTTCAACTAAGATCACCGATGCATGATGTTGATCAACATCGAAAATTCGACAAGGAGAAGCGCCCTTGTACAATTGGTATCTAAAATGGTTGATGCCTGATGTTAATCGATGATGTTATTCTCAATAGTGTGCCCCATTGTTTGACACATAGATTGAATTAATCGACACCCAAGTTTGATTGGCATCAATGCTTCAGAGAAGGAACTGTCGAGTATCGAAAAAAGTTTCTTTTAGAAATGATTATTTGAATACTTTATTAATTTGTAAATTCAATTCAAACTGTATGAACAATGAAGAATATCATCAAAATATTAAAGATGAAACTTATGTAAAATCAAAGGAAACAGTGAAAATGACAAAAGAAAACTGGTAACCAAAAATCATAAAATTTTAAGGGTGTGTTGAGTGCTCAACACTGCCTTTGTTCTTATCATAAGTACATTTAGAATAAAAATGACCAATACCATCATAATTAAAACATTTCAATGGAAGCATACCTTTTTACTTGTTGTTTCATCTTTTTAAATTTGTTACCGAATTTTCCACTTCTTCATCTTTCTCTGAATCATCGTTGTAGATGTAATCTGGTTTTGACTTTTACATTTTTTCCTTCTCTTTCTTCTTGGATGCTTTGAACGTTGCTTCCTCTGTGAATGACTTCTCTTTTTCTATCCTCTTTTCATAAGTTGTGAATATTTCATGCAACTCGTCCATGCTCAAAATGTCAAGATATATTCTTTTTGCAAGGGATGATATCTTAGGATCTGTTAGAACTTGGTAAATTTCCTAGAGGTTGACAAGAGAAGAATCTACTAAGGTAACTTTATCCAACTTCTTTTGAAGCTGAGATCTATCCCTTCCCACTTCAGAGAGGGATCTCTCTATATGATTTAGCTATGTTTCAAATTTTAAATATTAGGCTAGGTAAATAAATAGGTCGGTTTTTTGTCGTTATAGTATTTGTCGAGTTGGTTGAGACAGTCTACACATCCATTGGGCTATGGGTTCTATGTATTAAATAAAATATGAAATCCAAACCAAGAACGCAAAGGGAAACTTTCACAGGGAAAGATAATATAATCATAGGATTCTTCGGTAGCATAAATGATGAATAGCAGAAAATATGAGAAAGATAATTTCAACAAAGAAGCAGCTAAGAATTTCTTTATTGAAAACGCCAGAAGGTAAAACACTAAAATATTTGGAGTCAGAAATAGGGTATACAAGATAAATCCTGCAACTTTCATTACTTATAAAGATTATATTTAGAGAACAATATGATAACAAAGTGAGAATAACATTCAACCTAGAGAGAAAAACATCACCAGTGAATACGTGCAAGAATAATGTAAAAGTGCCTCCTTTTTATTAATGGAAGATCTCTTCAAAAATATTACAGTATGATAGCTTAAGGGTGTGAAGATAAAAAACCCTCAATACTTCAAAATATGAAGTATTTATAACTCAAATTACAAACGATCCTGTCATTAATGACCAGGATGTGCTAAATCTATTTTTAGCCTAACTAACTTAACAAATTTCCTAAATCTAGGAACTGCTTGATTATGTGGTGTAATTGCACACTGATTTCTGGGTGGACCATTGATGAAGCCTCTGCATGACCTCATCTGACTGGACAACTGACTGGACTGGGACAACTCATCTACTACTCGATCAGATCACAGAGTTCCTCCCATCGGAGATGACTGGGCACGTTGACTTTGAGTAGCCTTCGATACACTTCATCCATTTCTGTGTACTTGGCGAAGGTAGGTTTGGTGAGGAAGATGTATCGAATCTCATGTTGGATACTGATGTCCCATTGAAGAGAATATAGAAATCCTTTTCCAGTGATGCTCCCTTGAATTCCTGCAAACTTTGAATTGTCCTTAGCCACATCGGCCAATCTCGTCTTGTAGTCTGGGATTGTCATCAATTTATCATTGATTACCTTCAGACCAGGAAGACCTTTCTTTTGGAGAGCCTCAATCTTACTGAAGAATCTTTGTACCCCTAGGTCCATGGTCTGAACCTTTTCTTCCAGCTGAAGCATTAATCCTCTCTTGGTCAAAACTCTTTTGACCTCAAGGATGGTCTTTATTCTATCTTCAATTTTTAGCTCTTCCAGTTCTTCCCTGGTCTTATAATTCAGGAACTTGATGATCTTGTTCACCTGTGTTGGCATCTCTCCCAATTCTGATCTGATCTTCTCAATGGCCTACTTGCTTCTTTGTACCAATTCATTATGCTCGAACATGATCTGTATCATGGGCCATATCTCGTTCATGGACTTGGTGATGTCTATCCATACACTTTCCTTAACCTCGACCAAAGTTTTTCCTGCCACTGTTTCCTTCTGGAGCTGCTGTAACTCCTGTTTGAGATAATCTATCACCTTCTTTTCCTTGGAGAGGCTGGTCTAAAAGGAGGATTTGAGTTCCTAAAGGTTCTCAATATCCTTTTTTAGCCTGTTGATCTCTGTTTCCTGCAGGTTCATCTTTTCCATAGACTTAGCCAGATCAGTTGTCTTCTCCAGGGATGTCAATGGAGTCATGGATGGGACTTCTGTGACTAATGTTGTGCTCACCCCCGAGATCAGAATGGAATTCAATGGAATGACTTCCATTGGATTTAATTTCTCTTTCTCTTTTACTAGTTTTTCCATCTCAGCCTCTATCTCCTTTAGCTGTGCACTCTAATCCATGAGTAGCTTGAGCATTTTGTCTTTCTCTCCTTCTTTCTATGCTATCTCCTTCACCTATGAATCCTCTGTGGGCATGAGCTTCAACTGTTTCCTCAAGGAGGCTATGTCAGCATTCTTCTTCTTTATCATTTCCTCAGCTGCTTTCATGTTCGCAGGATCGTAAACGATCTTGAGGACTGTCGCACCCTTTTCATCACCTTGGTGAGAAAATAAGAGGTGCTTGCATGCCTAGTTGGGTCTTGCTGAGTAGGACAGCTGTAGAGGAAAGAGTTAGATAAAGAAAAACAAAACTATAAGAAAGAATTAAACTAATATATGCAATAAGAATTAAAACCATGAGCATAGGAAACAAAGAACAAAAATACCAATGTCACCAATATCAAAGGCTGGTCTATTGATGAAATCAAAGCACCAAGAAGAAAGGGGACTATGAGTCCCTTCTTCCTCTAAGGGAAGGTTCTTGGACCCTCACAAGCTTGCTCTCCTTACAACAAAGAAAATGAGAATAGTGGTGAAAGAACTCCTTGTGAATCCACTCAATGGAGAGGTGGATTGCTCAATGAAATGGTGCCAAAGTGCTCTTGTCAAGGATGGAGTCCTTAAAACAATATAGGCAACATAACATTACTTGAAATTCCTTGAGAAAATCAGGTGCATTCATGGCTTTTTATAGCATTGCATTGAGTTATTGTGTAACTCCTTTGTAGTGTGAAAAGAGGCCATTTAGGGAATTATTAGGTCTTTGACCAGCCCACCATTCGAATTCAGGCCAGATTTGGAGGTCAAATCGGCTTGGGAGCTGAACCAGAAGTGGTTGGGAGGCCGAAAACATTCATAAATGTGTCGTTTAGCAGGTGCACGACTTTTTGCGCTAACAACTGCGCATCGTGCGCGTATGCACGCATTTTACGTTTTTGTTCCGCGCATGTGCACGCGCGCCGAACTTCTGTAAAGTGCTCTTCAATTTTTCACTACTTTGTATAGTTTTTTGCCCCTTTTTTGAATGATGTGAGATTAATTCAATGCCATGAATGACTTCATTGCTGTTTGATGATGCTGATTTCTTATCGCCATGTGCGGATGAAATTTCAGTGATAATAGATGCCCCCTGATGGATGAGGTTAGGAGCATACGTATAGCTGAAATCCATCAATGTTTCTTCTACTGAGAATGTTGTTGTAAGATAGAGCAATAGTGGGATCATTCAGAGCGAACCATTTTAGAAAAAGGAACCGGTAGGACCCGACCTTCTATGAGGTGCGTAAAAATAGAAAACTATGTACAAACAAGGTGGGCATGCCCCATGCTCGTGTTATGTATCTCTAAAAAAAGATGACTGAAGTGTTGGTGTAGACAACTGCAACGCCCTCAGGGACGGTGATGAGAAAGGAAGAAGACAATTCTGCAAAGGAACATACTCTGAATAACAGGCAATGATCACGATAATAAGTATCGGTGATGATGCAGGCATTGATGGCCCTACCAAGTTCAGAGGTCTTCGACAGACGATGGGAATAACTGCAATAGTCGCAAAGTAAGACCCACCATAACATGAAAAAGTGTTGGCGTCGAATGTTATGGGGTCAATGACATCAGGGAGAAATGGTGTTTCACCCTATGCCATCCGAGATTTCTCATTGAATGGAGAATGAGAATCAAGATACTGTCGCCCTTCTAGAAAATTGTGTTGATGTCAAAAAAAGGGGAATGCGACTCCCATAAGCAAAGGGCTTCGTGGAATCTACTGAAGGGATGAAGTGGCAGAGGTACATGGACGAAGTCAAGAAGTGGGAAGACTCAAGACTTCCCTTGGTTGGAGGATGTATGAGATAAAAGGTGGCCGCAACCGTGTAACGAGGTCGAGTGTCAGGGGGACGACAAGACCAGTGATAAGTTGTGCCAGAGGTGGGACAAAGTGAACAAATGCAAAGAGTAGAGGTAAGTGACCTGTGGGGTACTCTGAATATGTGGATGATGCTGGTAAGGATAGATGATGAATAATGCTCCAACCAGGGGTGACATGGGTTGCATTTGGCCAAAATGAGGGAAGCAAGTCGCCAAAGGTGACGAAAAAAAGATAATGAAACGACTAGAAATAAAGGCGTTTGTACAATAAATAATGAATAATTTTGGGGAGAAATGTACAAATACAGAAACAGGTGCCCTAGTGTGATATGGGTGTCCCATGGAGGGTAGAATTTGCTTGGAAAACTGCTGAAGGGTGGGGGCCCCATTGGTGAGTTTCTGTATGAGGTAGGTGAAATGAAGGTAGGTTCACAGATGGGCAAACTGATTGTGGATGAAATGGAGGGTTCATGATACTACAGAGGTGCAGGTAAAAATAGAACCGTCAAGAGATAATCTGGGAGCCTGTGTGGGAAAGATAGAAAAATGAGGAGAAGGAGTATGTGGTTGATTCGTGACATGATGAAAGACTATCGGGACTCCCATCCCTAAAGGGCAATGAAGAACATCATGAGTGTCAAAAGTGCCAAAAGGTGTTGTGAATGGGACAACTCATGTGGGTAAGAATGCTACCGGGTAATAATACCGAAGATGCAAATGGAGGCATGGGTACTGGAAAGTCGGGAATGGGGATCCTAGAGACCAATATCAGAGGGTGTGACTGGAAATGCAAATGTGATACAGCAGGAAAGACTACATGCCAGTTCTGAGTATATACCTGAAGGGGTTGTGTTGATGGATGGTGATCAAGTACCTGCACACATGAAAACCAAATACCCAAAGTGAACAACATCTGAAGAGAATCAAAGATATGAGCATGTATTTGATAAATGTGACTATGCACATGCGTACCTGACCATAAAAAAAAGGCACCCCGGGGGCTCAGGATGAAAAGCGACCCAGGGACTACTGTGATGTAGGTGACGGGATGTTGATCCCATGGCTGAAGATGTTTTGAAAAATGAACACCTTGGGCTCCTGGAATGGTGAGTGGAAGATTGGCAAAAGGCCTATATATAGTTGGAGGGCCCACATTTCCACCTCATTTCTACCTGCTGCAATAGTGATTGGATAAGCATTTTCAGAGGAGATTTGGAGATTCGGAGAGGATGAGGCAGCTGATTGAGGATCTGCGAGTATCAAGTTAGTATTCTGATCATCCTGCATAGAAATAGGTTTACAATTTTTGGGCAGGGGTTGTACGGAGGGCCGTACAAAGGTATTTAGTGGGTCTGGGCCCCACATGTGCAGGTGATTGGGTGAGAGGCACACATACGCGCATGCCTATCCACTGGATATGTGCATATGGGGGCACAGTAGAAGGAATTTAAGGCACGCCCGAAGGGCGCACCTGTGAGTTGAATAGGCGTGCACCAGTGCGCACCTGTATGGTGAACAGGCACGCGTAGAGGCGTGCCTGTGAAGCAAACAAGCACGCACACATACGCGCCTGTGTAATGAATAGGAGCGCATATATGCGCGCTTGTGTAATGAACAGGCGCGCATATATGCGCACCTATGTCATGAACATGCGTGCATGTGTGCGTGCATGTGGGTAACAAAAACCGTGCCTAGTAGGCAAGGTTGAAGGGTAAAAACAAACGAGTTTTTTGATGCTATTGATGGTTGCATGAGATGATATAGGGTTCTGTGTTGTCTGCAGGTGGACCATGGTTACGATGCCAGTGCGGTGGCAAGAGCGAGACTGGGCCCAGTTACGAGATGTCGTGGACATTGAGGGGCCCGACGTGCATGCAACTTTGGCAACCTGTGGGTTGCTAAAGTTCTTTGAGTGCCCTTTGATATGGGCATAAGAGTATTTCCTACAGTTCCTGATCCAGATGTGGAGTCCAGAGCTGCACTGCTTCCTCGTGCGAGGAGAGCAGATCCCCTTCACAGCGGTGGAGGATATTTATTTCTTGACTAGGCTCCCCTTTCGGGGAATGCCCCTATCGGCGGAGAAGGTGTTTCCCAGGACCATTTTTCTGGCCGATATTGGCTAGAGATACTGCTCAGGTTGTGTTGACAGGAGAAATTGACCATCCGTCAACTGGGAGAGTGGAACCGGTTCGGGGTTGTCTAAATAACCCAAGCCGTTTGGAATGGACCACCCTGACTAGTTTAACGGCTCCGTTGGCTGCTATAAGGTCTTTTAAGAAAACCAAAGAGAGAATTGACCTGAACTAAATAATCTAAAACAAAGAAAACAAACAAATTAAAACTAACTAAAACTAAATGAAAGAAACTAAACTAACTAAAACTAACTAATACACTAATCTAATTAAAACGAACTACGAAATTAAACTAAAACTAAATCTAACTATGTAAATCTACAAATTACTATTATAATAACTCAAATCAATTATTTAATTACCAGCTGCAATATTACTTATTCACAAATGTACACTATAAACGTCCTACATATTTAATTAAAACATGCAAAACTTATGTGTTTTCTGCCCTAAGACGGCCAAGGATCTCTTTTTGTCTTTTATATATTTTATGAAAAAGAAATAAACATAGCTGAAATTAAACGATCTAATATTTTTACTGAAATTAAACAATCTAATATAAATCTAATTAAACTTATATTTGAATTAAACTACTTAATGAAAAAAGTAAACAACAAACTAATTGACCTGGAAACGCTCCAAGTTTGCCCTGTGTATGATAACTTCTAAGCTGATCGGAGGAAGAAATTTGCATCCGTTAGTCCATAAGCTTCTCGAAAATGATTGGTTTTGCTTCTTGTTGAAGTGTTTTACAAGAAAAACAAGACATAAAAGAAAATCATAACAATCTTATGATTATAAATTCCTGCAATAAGGCAAACCTGTTATGCAAGAAACTTATATTTTATAATTCAATTCATGAAGAAGATAAACCTGTCATTCACAAACAGAACTAAACAATTGTTATGTCTTTTATCTATTTGGAAGAAACAAGATATGGATAACAGTGATCAAAATTATATCATTTGCACATGATTTAGATAGCTAAAGTAGTCATAAACCATAAACAAAGTGATATACAAAACATGAAACAAAATGTTGATATATTGAGAAGCTAAAGCTGTGACAAAACATCAATTCTGCTCCAGTCTGTATTAGAACTCCATATCCTTGTTCTCCCATGAATGAGGATGACGATTATTACAAAAATCATAAGTATATATAGGTCACTTCACAAGGTAAAACTTCCCTGTGGATAATATCAAAATGTTTTACATAATCTGGAAAAAATCCCCAAAATCTTCTAAACTAGGAAATGAAATGTAAGTGAAATCTTGGAAACATTCCCTAACTGCTCATGAACTCCACTGCAAATTCGAATTGACCTGTAATAGACCACAAATATTAAATCAGAAAGATATTTTCATTAAGAAAACAATAAAAATTGATCCTACAGACTTGGCTACAGAATCATTTGATTCTGTAGCTAGTCTAAAATAGCATACAGAATCAAAATAAAAATTGAATGAAATCTTTTTTTCTTTTAAAACAATCCAATTTAATTCTCTTTTAACAAACATTAAAATCGAATTACTAGTGGATCAAGAAAATTTATTATTCAAATGAAATCAAATCGAAAAGGATGCAATCGAAATAGGACAAGAATGCTCTGTTTTTGGATTTCCATTAAATCGGGTCAAATAATAACCACACTATTTCATATCCAAATGCAATTACAAGTAAATCGCATCGTATCCAAAATCGATATAGTTATAATCGAAAACAATCACAATCGATTGGTTACGACTGTGCATAGAATTCACATTGTTTTAATCAAATATGAAACTGTTATGATAATAATCAAAACGAAATACGCATAACAGTATCCACAAACCTTTCCATAGTCTTTGGTCACTGAGTGTCATACAGTTAACCAATAGGATTAAATAGCAATCATAATTGTCATTGACTCGTTATAGTCATAGCAATAGATTGATATCATTCAATCGTGTGCAAAGATAGGTAAACTGTTTCCAATGGAATCATACTCAATGAATAACGACCAAACGAACTTCGTTATTGATCACCACACAGTCAACAGACAGGATCTTGATATAATCAAAAGAATTCCTAATATAAACCGGGTAAATAACCGAAATGAATATGGTTGAGTTTAATTATAGACACAAATCGTAAGACTGAATATAATCAATCCCATTCCTCAAATCAAAATCAAACGATATATCTGTTACAATCTGATAACAAAAACAGTCCAAATCGATTTGGTTAAGTATAATGGCCACTATTCATATCTATTCGCAATTTGGTTAAATAATAACAAAATGATATACGAATTGGTCCAAATATAGAATATATAATCACAATAGCTAACCAATTTGCCAACTATATCGCACAGGATATAACCAATTCGAAAGAGGTATTGACTGTGTTCCAAAATTGGGATAACCTGTGTTTAGAAAAGATATGAACAATCTTCAATAAATAACAGAGTATCCAAAAACAATCAAATCCAATCATGATCAATCAGATCAGAACTAAATCTAATCAAAACCAATCCAAAAATTGATTAATCAAACTTATATACAACAAATGCATGCTTATTAACCAATTTCAACTCAAGGCTATACACAGAGTTGTGAGTTCATTCATATAAATAGGTGATAATCATACCAGTGAGACTGTTTGGACTATGCCAGCTTTGAGTTCACAACCGTTGTAGCAGACTCCCCATTCTTAAATAAAATCGATCCTGTTTTTCGTTTCTTCTTATCAGTGGATGGAATCTTTGCCTTCTGGCTGGTAAGCCTTGCCACTTGATCTTCCAGGGCATGGATTCTGGACTGCAGCATTGGCACATCGAGTTAATACCTTTCTAACCATATGCCACACTGATCACATGGTGGAGCTGCTAGTTGAGATAGAAAAGGAGGGGGTTTTGATGAGTCACCAGGGGTTTCACAGGGCATTTTGATGCCAGAATAATTTGGATCATTCTGCAAACAAGGTGGTAGTTTTTTGACAAAATCATATGAGGGTTTATCACACAGGCCTTCGGAATAGGGATACTCGCTTGCTAGGTAGCGCTCAATATCTGAGTCAGAATCTTCACTAACCATGATAGGGTCAGGATTAACAAGTGCCTTTGGTTTGTTTCTTGCCATGCGAGAGATTAACCAGGCGTTCTTCTTAGCTTTAGAATTGGCAGTAAGTTTAGTCTTGGGCTTTTTAGCCACGGATTTAACATTTTCCACATTTTTGGTGATAGAATTGGGTAGGTCAATAGGTGGCTCGGGTAGGTTTTTGGGTAGCAGAGCACTGTAAGGGACAGGGGGTACTAACTTTCCCTCTCTCACCACAAGCTTATCAACTGGTGCTGGACTTGATTCCTTGAACTTATTATGTTTAATAAAATCCTCCCAACAGTCCTGACATAATCCCAAATGACAAACCATAAGCATTTTAATTAACCCGAAATGAAAAAGACTGGTATCGGACTGGTTCCGCTTGAACCTTTTAGACATTTTAAACAAACTTCTATGTAGATAGAAAGGTATGTTAAGCTGATAGCCCATAAAAACCATCAGTAGCCGAAGGTGGTACAAGAACACGAAACCGTAACTTCCCTCGCAAGTAATGAACTACTTGATCACCATCAGCAGGTTGTGCCAACACTGTTTTAGCATATTTGCAGGCAAACCCTTGTCACAGGAGCTCACTCTTCATGACTGGAAGAGAAATTTCCACGAGACATCTTCCACTTTACAATTTTTCGACCACTTATGGCCAGTAGCAGGTAGACCGGTAGACAAACTAAGAAATTGCTCATCAATTTCTAATTTCACATCCCCAACCTTGGCTTGATAGCCATCGAAGGTTAACGCAAATTGCCGAGCCACACCAGGGTTAAAGCCATCAAAATTTCATATGAACGGGAGCCATCCAAATTCTTCCAAGTCATTGTAAGCACCATCAAACATTAACAATGTCTGGCTACCATTGGGCTCAGCTCTTACGACCAGAGCCATGGTGCAGGTGCATGGTAGGGTTTGGTTTGAACATAACAATATGCAGGAGAAAAAATCGATAGGGCTTAAGAGCTGCAAGCGCTCAAAGGGGAATGAATCATTTTAATGCATGCGAAGGTGGTGGGATTATCACCACCATGCAGTGTATTAATGGCATAGTACAATGTTGTTCAATCAATAATAATAACGTTTAAAACATATTAATCGGCCAACCTGAATCGGTGAATAACCATATCAACGTGCCATTAATCAAATGTAAAACCAAAACCATATGTTCTATTAATACGCCGAGTGTATAGTTCAAACCAACATGAAATCCAAAAGTTTCACCAATACGGCAAGTGTAAAACATTGCCATGATATCAAACTCACCTTTGACCCATGCGCTTGTTGCATAGTCCAAGTTTATAAAACATTGCAACAAGAGATTTTATAAAATCTATAAGTCGAGAGCTCATAATAATAGGATCATATCATAAAGAAAACTTTAATCCACCATGACCTCAATATAATCAAGTATAATTCATCAATCAACAAACTCAATGCCTTATTGATGAAATAAAGAATCAAGTTGCGCAATCAAAGTGATGATAAACAAGTGGACATAGTTCAAAAAATAAACCAAAGGTAAGTACCAATCAACATATCAATGAGAAGATCATAACAATCCAAATAACGATGGATGAGTTTTCACGCTTTCAGTCGTGAAAACTAAATTGAAACGAATTTGTAAATGTTGTTTGAAATGAAGGTGTCATCTTTTGTGAAATGTGACATAATTTGAAATTCAAGAGACATAGGTGTAGGCAGCTTTTAGGGCAATTGAAAAATTGAATTGGCTGCCAACAATGGTGACATACTGGGAGAAGCAGTTATCTCTGTCGAAAGAAACAAATTCAGATTAAGACGACAAATAAAAATTCTACTCAAAAACAACAACCAGAAAATCGTACAAACATCATCCTTTACTATCGTTTTCAGCGATGTTTTAAAAGATGAAGACCAATAACAGTCTTAAGATCAGCAAGTCATGATTTTTATGATAAAATCTTCAATACTGTTGGCATGGCCACTGCTGCTAGCAGGCATCCATAGCCTCGACAGGGTTTCCATTTAACCCACTCGGACATATGTATCCTATCAAGAAGTTCTAGATTAGAATAAAGGACTTTAAAAGAATTTTCTTGTAATTTTTTCAGATTTTTATTTACCCGACATTGCTTCGCTGCCAGTAGGCCTGTTCAGTACCCCGACAAAGTTGTCTTGGTTCCATTCTTGCATTTACCCGCTTCCAGCGGACCTGTTCAGTATCCCAGCGGGTTTACAAACACTTCTCACAGCTCTTATTGACATTTTTTATTTTGTTTTTCTTTTATGGTTAGCTGAGCGGGGTGACACTGAAAAATCGTATTTTTAGATCTCATCAGAATTTTTTGATACTGTCCTTTATCCAGCACCAGAAATGTTTTATTTCTAAAACAACTTGCTATGATAGGGAGACATCCTTTTGAGTCATTCCTTTATGGAAAAGGGACAGCGTAAAAAGATAAATATGATCATGACAAACTTCACTTAGAGATTGAAATTAGTAAACTTCTTTCAAACAACAAAATTTTCCAACATAAATATCATTTTCAGAAATATATCATTGATGTTCGTACAACCTTTCAGAAGTTATTTCAGAAAAGAGATTTTCTTATGGTGTTTGTCTGAATAGCTTAGTACACAGGCATGCATATGTTTCAAAAACACAAAAAAACTGATCAATCAAATCAAAACCAAAAATGAAAACAAAGGCAAAAAATAAAAACAAAAGGAAATATTTACATAATATACAAGGGTAGAAATCAAGCAAAGTATCTTTTTAGGGCTTGGCCATTCACCAGGTAGATGTCAAGCTGCCCTTCAAGATTCTGCAAATGAAAGGAACTATGACCCAACTTTTCAGCAATCAAAAATGTCCCAAGCCACAAATTTTGAAACTTGGAGTGTTCACCCTTCCCTTCTTGTGGTTTGTCCCACTTTAAGATGAGATCGCCTACTTCAAAATTCCTATCAAAAGAAGAATTAGAATCGAACCAGTTTTTTATCAGTTGTTGATGTTGATCTAATTTGCAATTAGCTTGGGTTCTAACTTATTCTAACTTCATTAAAGCATTAATACGGATTTTTAAAGGGGGGCAATCTTCTTCTTGAACTTTTTGCGACAATTGGAGTGAAGGAAGAAGAATATGAGGTGGCAGAATGGATTCTCTGCCATAAAAAAGAAAAAAGGGGGAATTACCTATAGCAGCTTTGGGTATTACCCTATCATCCCATAGTGCGTTGTGCTAGTTCTTTTGATTTTCAGCCACGGTTCTCTTGATAATATTGATCAAGTTCTTGTTTGTTGATTCTGCTAAACCGTTACCTTAAGGGTAGTAACTAGTAGAATACTTCATCTTTATTCCCTTTTCTAAGGCGAACTCACTCATTTCAAGAGAAGAAAAGTATGAAGCATTATAAAAAACTAGACAATCAGGGATGCCAAAATGGGTGATGATATTCAAGTTTAGAAAAGCGATCACCTGACTTGTGTTAACAGTTCTTAGCGCGGTGGCTTCAGACCATCGAGTAAAGTAATCAGTAGCTGTCAAAATATATTTGTGTTGTTGTGAGGATGGAGGGTTAATAGGACCAATGATATCAAGGCCCCATTGCTGGAAAGGAGAATCGAATGACACGAGTTGCAAGGGGAAGGCTAGTTTTTGCAATCGTCCTGACGCTTTCTGAAAAATGATACATTTACGACACAAGGCATGGGCGTCCCTAAAAAGTGTTGGCCAGTAGTAACCGACTCTTAAAACCTTATGAGCAGTGGTATCGCCACCAAAGTGACCACCATCTTCTCCTACATGCAACTCGAGTAAGACTCTTTCTGCTTCGTCCTTTTCGAGACAACGCATCAGTACGCCGTCAAAATTCTGACGAAACAGTATACCGTTAACTAAATGAAAGGAGGTAGACTTTAGTCTCAATGCTCTTCTTTTGGCAGGGTCAAGGTGACAGGGTGCTGATCCATGTTGAAGACAAAATATAATATCGTCGTACCAAGGATGCACAAGGTTTTGTGTGCAAAAGATCAGACTGTGATCGCGTTGTTCTAGGACTGACGTCTCACTATCTTCTTGCTATTCATTTTCTGAATCAACTACCAATTTACACAACCCTTGGCCTCTCACAATCTGTGCTGGGGTGATTTCTAAGTCATACTTCTGCAAGGAGGTGACCCAGTTGGCTCTTTTCTCTCCTAATTCCTTTTGCACTAACAAGTTCCTAATGGCAAGGTAGGGGACAATGACCTTCGTCCTTGACTTCAAAAGATAAGACCGGAAATGCTTAACTGCCTTGAAGACAACATAGGCTTGTCGATCAACAGTTGGGTAATTAAGTTCAGCGCCTTTGAAATAAGAGCTCATGAATGCGATGGGTACTTCATTGTTTTCGGAATTCTTCTGAGTTAGGACTGCGGCATAGGAACGATCAGAGGCAAAAGTATAGAGTGTAAAGTCTTGAGAGAAATCAAGGCTCATGAGAGATGGAGCATCTATTATGGCCTTCTTTATAGCATTGAAAGCTTGGTTTTCCGTGGGTCCCCAGTGATATTGGGTGTCTTTCTTAATCAGGTTCTGGAGAGGCCTAACCATTTCGGAGAAACTGGGGACAAATCTTCTCATGAAATTAATCTGGCCTAGGAAAGACTGCATGGATTTTTTGGAGGTAGGTGGGGGAAGTTTAGCAATGACTTGGGTCCTCTCAGGGTAAATAATCATTCCATCACTAGACACAATGAATCCTATTAGTTTGCCCTGTTATACTACAAAGATGGACTTCTTGGGGTTCAAGGAGATGCCGTATTTACGACATCGTAACAGAACGGTTCGTAAGTGAGTTAGATGATCGTCTTTGTTTTTAGAATAAATGGTCACATAATCTAAGTAGACTACTATGGAGTCATTGATTAAGCCTCTGAAAGCAATATCCATTTCTCTCTAAAAGGTAGCATCGACATTAATCAATCCAAAAGGCATTTTGCGATAAGCATAAGTGCCCCACGGGGTACGGAAGGTAGTTTTTAATTGGTCTGATGGAGACATCAAGACTTGGTTGTATCTAGAGAAACCATCTAGTAAGGATAGCCTCTCAGAACCAGATACTTGTTGAAGAATCTGTTCCATGGGAGGGATAGGATAATTATCTTTATCAGACGCTTTGTTGAGGTTTTGGAAATCGACACAAAGTCGAATTTCCCCATTCTTCTTCCGCACTGGGACGAGGTTGGATACCCATTGAGTGTGTCTAACAGGAAAAATTATTTTAGCACCTAGGAGTTTATTCAATTCTTTTTGTACGGTCGGCTCTAGTTTAGGATGCATTTTCCTCAGTTTCTGTTGGAAGGGTAAGGTTTGGGGCTTCATCGCGATGACATGCTTTATAATATTAGGATTGAATTTTTTAAGATCTTCGTAAGTCCAAGCAAAGACATCCTTGAATTCTTTAAATAATTTAACAAAAGAAACTTTTTCTTGTCTAGAACATCCCAAGCCTAAGTTGATACACTGAGGATTTTCACCAATTCCTAAATTGACTTTTTCATAAGACAATGAAGAACTGTTGGTTTTGCAATTGACCATCTTTTTAAATTTATCTTCAAAATCATAAAACTTTTCTAGTCTAACAACAGATTTGGGTATGAGATTTACCATGTCCGATAGAGCTTCAGGAGATTTCGGATTAGGTATTACCGTGAAGTCATGCAAATTGTCGTCGTGTGTTTGTTCATCTATCACAGCACCTTGAAAGGTTTCTTCCATGTGCAGAAAGTTAATGATCTGCTGATCATCATCAAATACTCTCTAGTTTGTGATATTGTTAGGAACAGATGGTCGAAATAATAGCTCCATGGAGAATGCGTTTGGAGATAAGCCTTCTGCAGGAAGAAGTGTAGAAGCAACATTAGCGAGTAGATCTTCTTCAGCATTATTTAATCTAGGAATGGAATTTATATTAAAAGCAGAAAATTTGTTCATTAAACTCCATACCTCAGACTGGTAACATTTAAGATGCGGGGAAAGACAATGTATAAAATTCCTCACTTGCCTGACCACTATCTCAGAGTCGCCGAATATAAATAGATTTTGAATGTTCATGTCTAAGGATTTTCTGAGACCTTGCAATAAAGCCTCATATTCTGCCAGGGATGATTTTAAGGATGGAATTTTATTTTGAAATGTAGAAACCTTGGTGAATCTTACTAATCCTTCATATGCCAACTATAAATGATTAGCGATATTTTTGTAAAAATATTCAAATTTGTAAGGATTTAATATATTTTTTATAAAATTTTGGCGATTTTTGAGGTAAAATAATTTTATCCTATAGGATTTGGGCGAATCATTTTTAAAATAGCGAATCTCATTTTTGGAAAAACCATGGAAAATTAGCCCATGAGCGAAATTTAGCCCCTAAAATCATCTCTGTATTATGCAATATTGTTAGTACATTCAAATTCTAATCTACAAGCCAATAATGTCTTATTACCTGTCGGATCGATAATGATGCAGCCAACGCCAGCTCCTTCTTTGGACTTGGAACCGTCGAAGTATAAAGACCAAATTTGATTTCCATCGGGCTCATGGGACTGTCGGATAGAAGTTGTTGGTTGCGTACATGCTTTGATCTCAGATTGCTGTCGCGGATTGTTGATAGATGAAGCTTCAACCGTGAAATTTCCGAAGAAGGTGTCCATCCCTTGGACTTCAAGTGAATTCACCGGAGGTGTATATGGTTCATTGGGTTCATTCAAGTCTGTTACCATGAACTTGAGGTAACGCTCACGATTCACCCTGATCTTGTTGGGCCTACCATTTTCTGGAAGACATAAGTGAGACCAGTCCGTTGCGAAGTAACCATGTAGCTCCTCCGACCAGTCCCTACTCAAAAACATACCATACACTTCTGGAATGTCTACCACAATTATATCAATAACCTGATGAGCCTTTGGGTTAGACGATAATCTAATTAATACATTATTCAGTTCGCCTATAACTTTAACATCTGTTCAATCAAGTTGTATGATTTTCAAAGAAGATGGTTCTACTTCGACGTTAATCTTTTGGCAGATTGACCAAGGCATCACATTTGACGATGCTCCTGAGTCAACCATGCAATTATGCACATTTCTGTTGAAGATTTCGAAAGTTAAAAGAAAAGGAGGTACATTC
>JASDQU010244500.1:168239-179864 GCA_032191745.1 Picea mariana
TGAGATTATCAGAGACTCACTCTTTGGTAATTACCACAATCAACACCATTTCATAAGCTTTCCATCTCTCACTAGAGTGGACAAGCTTGAGTTCTTTCATTTCATATTTTCACCTTTCATTTGTAAGGAAAGCATCTATTTGGGGGCCTCAAGAGCCTTCCATTGGAGAAGGAAGAGACCCAAGTCCACCTTCCCCTTTGTGTACCTCTGGATTTCACTAATCAGATCAGCCTATCTATTGGTGAATTTGTTCCATTGTCACTTGTTTTTAGTTTTTAGTTTCATGCTCATGTTGTTATTTAGTTTTTGTTTAATTCTTGTTGATACCTTTATTGTTTTCTTTCTAACCTTTTGCATTACAGCTGTCATGACTAGAAGAGCCCAACTAGGCATGTAAGTGCTCACTTTTCGCTCACTCATTGACGAAAAGAGCACGAACACTTGGTCTCTTTCTTGCCGTAGTGTGGTCCATTTGGTATACAGGTCATCATAACTTCCAATAAGGTAGTATTGTTCCTTAATAGCATCCCTGAAGGATTCCCAGGTGGCCATGACTGAAAATAATGAGGTTTCCTCTATTTCCTTTTGCTCATAGAAAGTTTCCCACCAATCTTTGACATGGGGAACGACTTTGAGGAGCGCAAAAGTAATCTTTTCTTTATTCAAAAAGTTATGGACTAGAAAATACCCTTCTAGTAGATTCAACCACTTGTCTACAACATCTGCGTCTATTTGACCTTCAAATATAGGAATATCGAAGTTTATGTGTACCTTGAAGGGGGCGACGCCTCCATTCAAAGAAGATGCATTACCAGTTGATAGCCACCGAAGGATTTACGTTAAACTATCCATCATATTGTTCCTCTGTTGCGTGAGGGATTCCTCAATCAACAGTATGAAAGGATCTCCCATCCCATCATATTTATTTTATCCTATCATGGGAGGTCGCTTGGGCATGCGAGAGCTTATTTCCTCAAGAGAAACAAGCTCGAGACCCAACTCTTTGTACTTTGACCTCGTTGGGGACATGCATTAAGACGACAAGGAGCAGACCGCTCTGATACCACTGATCCAGATTTTATGAGTAGAATGAAATGAATACAGATTATTAAAATATGCTTAACACAAAATAACAGAGATACAGTAAAACTGGTTTTCTATTCAATAATGAAATAAGCTGAAACTGTAAAATGCAGCGAAAACAAGCTTGCTGAAATGGTGGCTGCTTATCTCTAAGAAGAGATGTGACGGCGGCACGCATTTGCAAGAAGAAGGTTACAATGAGGCTCTGAAGGCATTTTTACAATAAGCAGGAATGCCAAAAACTCTAGACATACAAAAACCTAACCCTAGGAGATGAAGCGCCAAAAGTCATGTGAGCCCCGTTTGGGTAAGTTAGTACATCAACTTCCCGGGGTCGTAACTTTTTTATACGATCTCCATTTTAGGCATGTGATAGCCTTTTGGAAAGGTATCATCGAGGATATTCATTTTGGGGTCTCAATCATGCCTTCAACTATCATTGAGGAGCTTGATCCTAAAAAACCTTCATTTAGGCCCTCAAAATGGCCCCAGAAGTTAAAACTGCGAAAAATAGTAAATTGCCAAAATTGTCAGAAAACTATTTTGAGCCAGTTGGAAAAGGTGGGTGGCCACCAATATCCATCTGAATCAATCCTCCCTCCTTAGGAAGCAATGATCTCCATTGCATTGAGGTCCCCCATTAGATGAAGAAATTTCTGTTGAATTTGGCCCTGGGTGAGCCACTTGCCTTGGTGCAGGAGCTACCCTGCTTTGACAACTCGATAAAGTTGGATCCTTTGTTGTTGAGTGCCATTGATCTGTCTGTACACAATCTGATCATTGGATTCCTATTGTAGGTAGTCAGGGTTGAGCTCTGTTGGTGTGAGTTGTTCTACTACTTCTGAGATGTCCAATAATGGTGGGAAATAAGGATGAAGGAGATCCACAATGAACACTGGGTGCAGACCAAGGAAAGGAGGAATGTTGAGCTCAAAATGGAGTGGGTGAAGCTTCCGATGGGGTCCTATAAGGTGTTATTTTTGCAAGTGCAACCAAACTTTGTCACCCACCTGAAACTTATGTGGCGCCCAATGTTGATCATGGCATTGTTTGTACTTGTCATTGGACTTCTGTAGGATATCCTGAACCGTTTGGCAGATGTGCTAGATCTTCTCAATGAAACAGGTGGCTTTGTCAGCTTCAGTTGGAGCAGGAGATGAGTCGGTCGAGGTGACCACAAGGGGAATTGCAACATCTATGGGTCCTAGTGATTGGAATCCCAACCCCACTTGAAAGGGGCTTTGGCCGGTTGAGCTATGCAGGGCTCGGTTGTAGTTGTGCTAGACATAGGGAAGGCTCTCATCCCATGTGCAAGTTTGCTTTGAATTATACATGCGAAGGATATGCACAATCATTCGATTTAAAACCTCGATTTGGTGATCTGTCTGGGGGTGGAAGGCCGTGGATTTGGTGAGCTTGGTGTCCAGCAGTGACTAGATGCTCGACCAGAATGTGCTAAGAAATCGACCATCTCGATCTGAGACAATGGTTTGTGGGATTCCAAAATGTACCTAGACTCGTTCAAAGAAGAGCTTGGTAGTGGCCTCTACTGTGATGCTCTTCTTGCAGGCAACCAGAATCGCCATATTAGAAAAGTGATCAACAACCACAAAAACACATTCATTTCCCTTCTTGGTGGATGGGAGGCCCAACATGTAGTCCATTGAGATGGATTCCCATGGCCTATCAGGAGTAGGAAGAGGTGTGTACAGGCCCTGTTTCTTAGTGGTCAGTTTGGAAATAGCGCATGCAGTGCAGGACCTGATATACTTGCTGATTTCCTGTCAAAGTTTTGGCCAGTAGAAATGTTTCTGTAGCATCGCCACTATATTCTCAACGCCGAAGTGTCCTGCCACCTATCTGTAGTGGGATTCCTAGATCATCTTCACTCGCTCACTTGATGGAACACAGATATGGCCCAGATGACACAACAACCTATCCCGAAGATGGAAATTATCGACAACTGCGTTTGCACCCAACATTTGGTAGGTGGTGGCGAAGTCAGGGTTTGTCTCATAGAGTTGGGGCCATCCAGATGTCTCATGGCCGCAAGAGTCTAGCACCATGGTGAGTGCCACGACTGGTGGTCTGCTGAGACAATCAACGACACGATTGGTGCTTCCTATTTTATACTTGATGTTGAGGTGGAATTGCTTCAAGTATGTGGACCACTTTTGATGGCAGTCATTCTGCAATTTTCCCTGTGTCTGCATGAACTGTAGTGGCTTATGATCAGTGTGGATGAATTTTTCCTTCCCAAGAATGTAATGTCTCCACTAGCGGCATGCTTGCACAATGGAGTACATTTCTTTGTCATAAGTAGGGTACTTACGAACAGTATCTGATAGTGTCTCACTATGATAGGCCATGGGGTGGCCTTGATTAGTGAGAACGACACCCACAACATAGTCTGAAGCATGTGTCTCGATCTCAAAAGGATGTTGCAGGTCTGGTAGTGAAAGTACTAGGTCTGAGCAAAGCGCTACTTCAAATCATCAAATGCTTGTTGTTGGGACCGGCCCCATGCAAATTTCCCCTTCCCACCACCCCTGTTTATTTGGTTGAGGGCCCATGCAGTATGGGAGAAACCCAACACTAACCTGCGGTAGAAATTGGCAAGGCCCATGAAGCTTCGAAGCTCAGTGAGTGTTGTTGGGGCTGGCCAGTCACGAATGACTTGGAACTTGGCTGGATCCACATGTACGCCATGCTGATCAATGATGTAGCCTAGGTAATGGACCCTATCCATGCTGAAGGATCATTTTTCCAAGTTGGTGTATAGCTTGTGTTGTCGCAGGGTGTGTAGAACCTGCTGAATATGCTGCAAGTGTTCAGCCCAAGTCTTGTTGTAAATTAGAATGTCATCCAGATACAACACTACAAAAGTATTAGTGAATGGTCGTAGGATATCATCCATCATCCTAATGAAAGTTCCTGGAGCATTTGTCAGACCAAAGGGCATGAACAACCATTAAAAATGACCTTCCTTTGACTTGAAGGCGATCTTCCATACATCTGTCTATTTTATATGGACCTGGTGGTAGCTAGACTTCATATCAATATTAATGAAGTATTTGGCCCCCGTGAGTTGATCAAGGAGGTCATCGATTCAGGGAATCAGGTACCGGTTTCTGATTGTAATTTTATTCAAATCCCGATAATCAATAGAGAGTCGCCAGGTTCCATCTTTCTTCTGTACCATCATGATTGAGCTCCTGCAAGGTGACAAGCTGGGGTGGATGTGACCCTTGTGGAGCAATTCTTGGATCTACCCCTGTAGGTGAGGAGAAGATATCCGAGTATTCTTCCATGACCTTATCTACTTACTTCTGCTGTGTGGAGAGGTCGTCCGCAGAGACCCTTGATGTGGCTGTGATATTTCACTTATTCTGAGAGTGAATCATGAAGAAGACAAACTTCCCCATATGAGAGATGACCTTCCTGCATTGATTAGCAGAGATCAAGGAAATAGCACTAGGTGGGACTGCCTCAGGTATCCTGTACAATTTCCTGTTCAAAGTAATAATAACACTACGAGGCCTAGACTCATATACAACATGACGTTTCCATAAATAAGGTTGGCCCAAAATAATATCACAAACTTCGAGAGGAGCAACATCACACAATAACTCGTCTTTGAAGGGCTTGATGTAGTACGACAGTCGACACTGTTGGCTGATGCGGAGATCGCTTCCTTGGCGGAGCCATCCAATGGTGTATGGTTGTGGGTGAGACGTTCTTGGTAGGGCCAACTGCTTGACAACCTCTGCTAAGATGAGGTTCTTTTGGCTACCGCTATCAATGATAAAGTGCAATGGGGTGCCTTTTACCCACTGTTGGTCTCCAGTTTTGACTATGTTTTTGCCTATATTATATCACAAAGACCTCCATTTCCATACCTAGTACCACTCCTTTCTGGCCTTGTTATGACACATGTGACCCCTTTTTACAACTAAGTGGGCTACTCAAGGTATTCTTACATTTCAAGTTATTTTTATGTATTTTGTTACTTTAAATTAATATTGAAACTAATATGGCATGAGTTAGGTACTATTTCTATTTGAAACAGGATTTTCCAGTACCAGGTACCAGCTCGCACCCCGTGGAGATACCAACGAAGCTGCTAAAGATCCGCGCGATATGGCCAGAGTGGTAGATAGTGCGATTTACATGATAGATGGAGTCATCACTCATATGCTGATTCAAGGTGAAATTATAGAACTGAGTTGTTAATACTTCATGACTCACACTTCGTGACACTGCGTGTCACGAAGATGTGAAGACCGTTTTTTAATTGATTTCGAGTTATTTTCGGATCTGGGATCCGTTTGAATTAATGTATTTTTGCTTTAAACTATTTTTGAGGAGGATCTATATAACAAGAGGATCACTCCTAAGAAACGTTGGTTATGTTATGCTATGAAATACATTTCTGCTAATACAATCTGCCTTTGCGTTATGTTATTTTACTGTCATACGATTTGAGTTATTTTTCTGAGTAAATGGAGCGTGAAGCATGAACAGTGTTTGCGTAGAATGATCTGAGTAGTTTTGGTTTTCCTTTCGGCGATTGCACCTCTTGGTTGGGCCCGCCAACAGGTTCAAGTCGCTGCTTTTCTCTGCAATAGAGTTAGTTTATTTCAGTATTTTAGTATTTGCATGCATGTTAGCTTATTTGAGTTGGGAATTAACTTGTTCAGAATCTTGCTTAATTATTCTTCAACTGTATCATTTCCAGCATATTAATATCTTCTACGTTGATGAGTGTTGAAAGAATGGTTGATTCCTGTAGAGTTTTGAGCATGAACTAGGTTTGCTTTGTTTCCAGTTTTCAATCTGAACGTAAATTAGAGAGAATGCAAGTTTGAATTTACTTTGCTTTGGTTAGGATAGTTAGGTTACTCTGTTTTGTTAGGATAGTTAGGTTACTCTGCTTTGTTAGGGTAGTTAGGTTGCAATTGAGTTAGAGGAAGCTTCCAGTACCAGTAGGGTAAGTAGGATATTTCTTTATTTTTCCTGTAGATAGATTTAGATTTATTTTCGATGCTTAGATTAAAAGAATTTTAGGAAATAATGTTTCTGTTATGGCTTAGATAGAAATAGTGATGATTAGATGATTAAAGATAGTGGTAGATAGTCTTGTGAAATCACATTAGAGTAGAAATAGAAGCACCTGCACTTAAACATAGAACTGTTTTCTGTTGATGAATTAAATAGGAGATGATAAGTTTCAAGGTAGTCATTAGGATTCAGTTTTTAAGAGTGAGTTTGTGTTTTCTTCTAAGAATAGTCTTTAGATAGGGATTGGAATCTTACCCGCACATACAGTGTAGCAGCTCTAAGTTTACTTACCCTGGTTTGACAATTCAGTGTTTCAGGTCATTAAACTCTTTAATATAGCAGCCTGACATTTTTGGCGCTGTTGCCAGGGAGCTGTTTAAAAAGTAAGTTAGATAGTTGTCTTGATTAGTTTTAGAATGCACTTAGTTTGGTGTGGTATGTTAGTAGGTTGATAGTAAGAGGAGCTGTGGAAACAAAGGGGTGAAAACTGACATATCAGTTATCACAGGTACTCTGAAACTCAATATTAGTTTTTTTTCCCTTTCATTTAGTATAACTTCATGAGAAATAGAGATCATAGAGGTAGATTTAGGAAAAACATAAAACAACAAAAAGAAGAAACCTCCACCCAAAAAGCGATAGAAACTGAGACTAAAATTCTGGCTGAGGAAACCATAGAACAAAACCTAGAACCAGGAAACACCCTACATCAACAAACTCAAAGTCCTGGTGATCCAACCCTGGATGACACAGTTGACCCAGAGAAAATACAAGCTCTTCTCGGGAACTCTAACTCTGTAGTTTCACAGATAACAACTGCAACTGTGGAATCAAAGGCCATAGGGTCCTCAAAAGGACCAACAGGAGATAACAATTATGACAAAAAGAATCCAGAAAGGTGGGATTTCACACCCTCACCAAAGAAAGATCGAATTGCATATACAATTCTTGGTAATCCTTTTACCATGGGAGAAAGAGGGAGAGACTTACATGGGGAGCTTCATATTGAAAATGAAGGAGAAGAACAAGCAGAGAATGAGTTAACACCAGAAACCACCTTTGGGTTTCCTATTTTGGATTTAGTCTAGGATGTCAATATGAAAAATATCCCACTTTCAACACTACCAACCTTCCATGGAAAAAATAGTGAAGACCCAGATGTCTTTCTTTTTGAGTTTGACATCCTGTGCAGGAGTTATAACTATCTCCAGGATGCACATAAACTGAAATTATTTCCTGCCACCCTGAAAGATTCTGCATTACGTTGGTTCACGAGTTTAGGAGAATACAACATTAGATCTTGGGAAGATATGAAGGCAAAATTTTTAAAGAAGTACCAGGACGATTACAGAACCAAGGATTCTCAGAATGCCATCTTCAAAATGCAACAGCAAGATGAAGAAAGCCTAGAGGATTTTCTAGAAAGATTTACCTATACCCTTCAAAAATCTAAATATAATGATCTCCAGGATGAAGCAATCAAGACTCTTTTCTTAAAAGGAGTTTTGGAGGAATATATTGATACTCTCAATTTAATGGCTTCAGGAAACATTTATCAGAAAAACTTTGAAGCAATTAGTGAACTTTGTAGGACTTACTCAAGAAGTAAGGGGAAAGCTGCAAAAAGTGTGAGAGAACCAGTCAACAAAAATACTAAAACATCCACATCTGGTGGAGTTACTAGAGTCGAATTGGGAAACCTTTTGGAAAATTTTAAAACAAACATTTTAGGAACAATTGGCTCTCAATTAGACGCTTTGAAGATTAAGAGAAAGCAGGAAGAGGAAAACCCTGTCCTAAGCATATTTTGCCCAAAATGCAGAAAAAGGCATCCTTTACGAGAATGTCCTTTGGACAATGTTCTTGTATGTGAAATATGTACTGAAAATCATAAAACAGAAGATTGCCCATCCTTACTTGGATTGCAAGCAATATTCAAAGGGGGGGAATCTCCAGGGACTCCATCTGCACCTAAGAGGCCTTGGCAACCTAGAAATCCAAATGCAAATGCATATCAAGAACCATCCCCACAATCTTCCAGCTATTATCCACCCTTCTCTCAACAACAACATCCATGGAACTGGCCAAATTGGCCTTCACAAAACGCCCTTGCTCAACCTTGGTACCAGGGATGGAGAGATCCGAACTTTGGAAATAACCAACAGTAGCATGCGGTACCAATTCCCCAGAATCCATGCACGCAGTATCCTCCAAATATGCAACAATTATTTTCTGGTTTTATTCCACCTCCGTTACCACCCATTCAACAAACCCCTCAGCAGCCTCAGAATCCAACACGTCCTACCATTTTTCCCTCTCAACCCATTCCAAATCCTAACCACAGACCACCTCTACCACTCCATAATGCTGATTTTCAGAACTATCCAGCTTACAACATAAACCCTATTTCTATACAAGAAGTACAACTGAGATCTGGAAAAATTTTAAATAAAATTCAGCCCATAACAAAAACAACACCAAAGGTAATTATCGAAGAACATGAAGATGAGTCTATGGATAATTTATCAAATGAGACACCCCTGAAAGATGTTATCATTCCAAAATAAAAATAATCTGAATCACAGCAAAACACACAAACTCAGGTTCCCCAAACGCCTCCTTTTCCTGAAAGGTTGCTCATTGAAAAACTGATTGTACAATCTGAGTTTGACATCATGACTGAACCGAGAAATGTCTATGTTAAGATTCCATTATTACAAGCAATCAAAGATTTTCCCATCTATGATAAAACCATCAAATAAATCTGCATTAAGAAACTAGGTCGGAAATAGAAAGATCCACCCACAATACACCTAGTAGGACAGTTATCAAATTATATTTCTGAAACACCTAAAATTGTAAAGTATGCCAACCCAGGGAACCCAATAGTTACAGTGACTATCAACAATGTCTCCATTGGCAATAATTTAGTTGATCTAGGTGCAACCATTAATATAATGGCCAACAACACAGTGGAACTGTTACAACTAAATCAATTCCTTCGCCCTACTCCTACAGTTCTTGAACTGGCTGACAGAACCACTATAAAACCTGCTGAAGTTCTTGATGACATCCTTGTGACTTTAGCTTCGTGGGAATATACTGTTGACTTCATGATTATTCATTCAAAGGACCCCACAAAAGGCCATCCAATCATTTTAGGGAGACCTTGGTTGGCCACAACCAATGCTTTCATAGGATGTCGTAGTGGGGATATGTTTATCTCAAATGGTATTTCTTCATAGAAACTTACTCTGTTTCCACCTGCTCGGCCAGTTACAGAAGATTTATGGTGGTTGAAATGTACCTATTTTGAGAATGATGATGAGGAATCTTTATTCAGTGTTGATGAGCTCCATGCACTACAAGAAGCTACAGAGGATGACATTTTAAACCAATTTCTTTCTGTGACAGAAAATGTTGAGTTCCCACAAACCTATCTTCAATATGATCAAATTTTCAGAGAGGAATTTCAGGAACGAAGTGAGTTATTTTCCTCATTTTCACCATCCATGGTTTTCACTGTTTCTGAGCACTTAGGGCCATATACCATTCCAGTAGAACTTAGTCTAGGTAGATGTCTATACATCAACTCTGAATTGAGTCTCAGTCAATAGGAACAGTTGACGAATCTTTTGAAAGAACACTCAGGGGCTTTTGCTTGGGAATATACTGATATGAGGGGAGTACACCCTTGTTATCATTGAAATTTCGTCCGCACAGGGCGACAAGAACTCCACATCGTCAGCACAGAAAAACAGTCATTCATGGCACAAGGATTAATCCCACAACACAGCAAAAGGGTCAAAACTATACAAAATGGCCAAAAAATTACAAGGCGCGTTGCACCCACTTGGCGCGCGCGCAACATGTTCATATCTGGAGTGCATATGCGCGGCTGTGGGGTAAAAACCCGCGTGCCTGCCAAACGACGCATTTATGGAACTGGTCGGCCTCCCAACCACTAATGGATCAGCTCCCAAGTCGATTTGACACCAAATCAGAGCTCAATCTGCGTGGGGGGGCTGGTCAAAGACCTAATTGTGCCCTAAAGAGCCCCTCTTCACATTCAAAAGAGGTTGCATAATAGCTCAATGTTTGGCTATAAAAAGCCATGAATGACCACCATTTCTTCAAGGAATTCTTTGTATTGTTATGTTGTTGAGATTGCTAGAGACTCATTCTTTGGCAATAGACATAATCAACACCATTTCATAGGCTTTCCATCTCTCACTAGAGTGGAGAAGCTTGGAGTTCTTTCACCCATATTTTCATCTTTCATTGTAAGGAGAGCAATCATTTGAGGGCCTCAAGAGCCTTCCATTGGAGAGGGAAGGGACCCAAGTCCTCTTTCTCCATTGTGTATCTTTGGATTTCATCAATCAGACCAACTTATATATTGGTGATATTGGTCCATTTTCATTTGTTTTTATTTTTGTTCCTATGCTCATAGTTTCATTTAGTTTTTGTTTAATTCTTGTTAATAGCTTTGTTGTTTTCTTTTTAACTTTCTACCACACAGCTGTCATGACTAGCAGAGCCCAACTAGGCATGTAAGCACTGACTTTTTGCTCATCAAACGATGAAAAGAGTGCAAACAGATTGGCGACTCCACTGGGGAGTTTGGTATAATTCCTCCCTCATTTGGGCTTCATTTGATTTCCTTTTGATTTCATTGACTTGCAGGTTCACAAACCGGCCTCTGCCGACCTGATTAACAGTCAATTCACCAGAAATTGGAGAGAAATCGATCCGGATTTTCTTTCTGGACTTTTTGACGTAGGCACGCGGGTATTGCCACCCACAGGTGCGCATCAGGCGCGTAAGCGCTTTTTCTCTTCTGTTTTGTCTGCGCGCAGGCGCTGGAATGCGCCTCTATCCACACAGGAGGCCGCACATTTGACCCAAAATTTTCATTGTAAGACTTTGGATGTTTGGAAAATCATTTTTCCTGCTTAAGATGATAATGTGTAAGCTCTGAATACTACACCACTTAGACCCTCAACTTATAAAGGGGATCATTTAGCAAACCTAGGCACTTAGGAGGATAAAATTCATTGTCCCTTATTTTGCTTGCTTGTGTTTACAAACCTAAGTTGAAACATCAATCTTAAAGCACATCTAAACTTACATTTTGGGACTAGAAGTCGAAAGTAACAATCTGAAGTATGCTCTTCTCTTGGGCCATTGTGCGATCTTGAGAATCCGAAAAGGATTGAGAAATTGATCTCATCTCCCTTAAACAAAATTTCAAACAAAATTTTTAGGAGAGGACAAAGGCTCTTTTTGAGACCCCTCTTAGTTTCCTTTTTGTCAAACACATTCTTGTAAAGGGTCCAATACATGCCCACATGTCAACAAAGCTAGAATAGTGTTTGAATTTTTCTTTCTTAGATCAGAAAACTAGGAGAGTTAAAAGTTTGTAACGGGCCCACACATGCCCACATGTTCAATCTAGGCTAGTTTCATGCTTTTCTAGAT
>JASDQU010244500.1:179964-191678 GCA_032191745.1 Picea mariana
GTTCATTGCTTATTTACTCTGCAGTTATTGGATAATAATGCTTCATTGATATAACACTTGGATTATATGGTTAAATTGCTCTATTACTGATTCACCCCCCCTCTCAGTAATCCAACAGGTACCTCTGCACTGCTAGGTCAAGCACCCCATCGATCTGATCCCCGATGCAATGCTACCCAATGGGCCAGTCTATCGTCACTCTTTGTTAGAGAATGAGGAGATCAAGTGATAGATCCAATAACTACTACACAAGGGGCACATCCACCCCATATCGTCACCTTGCGGGACCCCAATCGTGCTAGTACAGAAGAAAGATGGAATCTGGTGACTCTGTATTGATTATCGGGCTCTAAATAAAATCACAGTTAGAAACCGGTACCTGATTCCCCAAATTGATGACCTCCTTGATCAATTCACGGGGGCCAAATGCTTCAGTAAGATTGATATGAAGTATGGCTACCACCAGGTCCATATAGAACAGACAGATGTATGGAAGACCGCCTTCAAGTCAAAGGAAGGCATTTTTGAATGATTGGTCATGCCCTTTGGTATGAAAAATGCTCCAGCCACTTTCACGAGGATGATGGACGATATCCTGTGACCATTCACCAAAACTTTTGTAGTGGTGTATCTGGATGACATTCTAATTTACAGCAAGACTTTGGTCCGAACACTTGCAGCATATTCAACAGGTTTTGCACACCCTGCGACAGCACAAGCTATACGCCAACTTGGAAAAATGCTCCTTCGGCATGGACAGGGTCCATTACCTGGGCTACATCATTGATCAGGATGGCGTACATGTGGATCCAGACAAGATCCAAGTCATCCCTAACTAGCTATCCCCAACAACACTCACTGAGCTTCATAGCTTCTTGAGACTTGTCAATTTCTACCGCGGGTTCATGTTGGGTTTCTCCCATATTGCATGGGCCCTCAGCAAAATAACAGGGGTGGTGGTAAGGAGAAATTTGCGTGGGGGCGGTCCCAACAACGGGTGTTTAATGATTTGAAGCAGTTCTTGTGCTCAACCCCAGTAATTTCACTACAAGACCTACAACATCCTTTTGAGATCAAGACAGATGCTTTAGACTATGTTGTGGGCACCGTTCTCACTTAGCACAGCCACCCCGTGGCCTATCATAGTGAGACACTGTTAGATACTATCCATAAGTACCCTAATTATGACAAAGAAATGTACTCCATTGTGCAAGCATGCCGCTAGTGGAGACATTACATTCTTGGGAAGGAGAAAGTCATCCACACTGATCATAAGCCACTGCAGTTCATGCAAACACGGGGAAAATTGCAGAATGACCACCATCAAAAGTGGTCCACATACTTGTAGAAATTCCACCTTAACATCAAGTATAAGACAGGAAGCACCAATCGCGTTGTTGATTATCTCAGCAAACTGCCAGTCGCGGCACTCACCACGGTGCTAGACTCTTGTGGCCATGAGACATCTGGATGGCCCCAACTCTATGAGACATACCTTGACTTCGCCACCACCTACCAAATGTTGGGTGCAAACATAGTTGTTGATAATTTCCATCTTCAGGATGGGTTGATGTGTTGTCTGGGCCATATCCATGTTCCATCAAGTGAGCGAGCGAAGATAATATGGGAATCCCACTACAATAAGGTGGCAGGACACTTCGGTGTTGAAAAGACAGTGGCGATGATATAGAAACATTTCTACTGGCCGAAACTTCGACAGGAGGTGAGCAAGTATATTAGGTCATGCACTGCCTGCGCTATTGCCAAACTGACCACTAAGAAACAGGGCCTATACACCCCTCTTCCTACTCCTGACATGCCATGGGAATCCATCTCAATGAACTACATGGCGGGCCTACCATCCACCAAGCAGGGAAATGACTTTGTTTTTGTGGTTGTTGATCGCTTTTCTAAGATGGTAATTTTGGTTGCCTGCAAGAAGAGCATCATAGTAGAGGCCATTTCCAAGCTCTTCTTTGAACGATTCTGGATACATTTTGGAATCCCACAAACCATTGTCTCAGATCGAGATAGTCAATTTCTCAACACATTCTAGTCAAGCCTCTAGTCACTGCTAGACACCAAGCTCACCAAATCCACCGCCTTCCACCCCCAGTCAGATGGCCAAACCGAGGTTCTAAATCGAATGATTTTTCATATCCTTCACATGTATAATTCAAAGAACCCTCGCACATGGGATGAGAGCCTTCCCTATGTCTAGCACAGCTACAACCGAGCCCTGCATAGCTCAACCGGCCACGGCCCCTTTCAAGTGGGGTTGGGATTCCAACCACTGGGACACATAGATGTTGCACTTCCCCTTGTTGTCACCTCGACCAACTCATCTCCTGATCCAACTGAAGCTAACAAAGCCACCCAGTTCATTGAGCGGATCTAGCACATCTGCCAACAGGTTCAGGATATCCTACAAAAGTCAGGATATCCTACAACGCCATGATCAACATCGAGTGCCGCATAAGTTTCAGGTCAGCGACAAAGTTTGGATGCACTTGCAGAAAGAACGCCTTACAGGACCCCATCGAAAGCTTCTCCCACTCCATTATGGGCCATACACTATCACCAAGGCCATGGGGGGTAATACTTTTGAGCTCAACATTCCTCCTTTCCTTGGTCTTCACCCAGTGTTCAACGTGGATCTCATTTGCCCTTATTTCCCACCATTATTGGACATCTAAGAAGTAGCAGAACAATTGACACCAACAGAGCTCAACCTGACTGCCTACAACAGGCATCCAATGATCATATTATGGACAGACAGATCAAGGGCACTCGACAACAAAGGATCCAACTTTATCGAGTTGTCAAATCAAGGCAGCTCCTGCACCAAGGCAAGTGGCTCACCCGGGGCCAAATTCAACAGAAATTGCATCATCTAATGGGGGACCTCAATGCAATGGATACCATTTCTTCCGAAGGAGGGAGGATTGATCCAGATGGATATCGGTGGCCACCCACCTTTTCCAACTGGTTCAAAATAGTTTTCTGACAATTTTGGCAATTTACTATTTTTAGCAGTTTTAACTTCTGGGGCCATTTTGAGGACCTAAATGAACATTTTTCAGGATCGAGCTCCTCGATGATAACCAAAAGCATTATTAAGCCCCCAAAATGAATCTCCTCGATGATACCTTTCCAACGAGCTATCACATGCCTAAAACGGAGATCGTATGCAAAAGTTAAGACCCCGGGAAGTTGATGTACTAACTTACCCAAACGGGGCCCACATGACTTTTGGCGCTTCATCTCCTAGGGTTAGGTTTTTGGATGTCTAGGGTTTTGGGAATTCCTTATTATTGTAAAAATGCCTTCAGAGCCTCATTGTAACCTTCTTCTTGCGAATGCGCGCTGCCATCACATCTCTTCTCAGAGATAAGCCGCCACCATTCCAGCAAGCTTGTTTTCGCTGCATTTTATAGTTTCAGCTTATTTCATTATTGAATAGAAAACCAGTTTTACTGTATCTCTGTTATTTTGTGTTAATCACCTGTTAATAATCTATATTCATTTTTTTCTACTCATAAAATCCAGATCAGTGGTATCAGAGCGGTCTGCTCCTTGTCATCTTAATGCATGACCCCAACGAGGTCAGAGTACAAAGAGTTGGGTCTTGAGCTTGTTTCTCTTGAGGAAAGAAGCTCTCGCACACCCAAGTGACCTCCCATGGTAGGAGAAAAGAAATATGATGGGATAGGAGATCCTTTCAAACTTTTGATTGAGGAATCCCTCACGCAACAGAGGAACGAGATGATGGATAGTTTCGCACAAATCCTTCGGCGGCTACCAACAGGCGACGCATATTCTTCGAACGGAGGCGCCACCCCATTCAAGGTACAAATAAACTTTGATATTCCTATATTTGAAGGACAGATAGACGCAGATGCTATAGACAAGTGTTTGAATCTACTAGAAGGGTATTTTTCTGTCCATAACTTTTCGAATAAAGAAAAGATTACTTTTGCGCTCCTCAAAGCCGTTCCCCATGTCAAAGATTGGTTGGAAATGTTTTGTGAGCAAAAGGAAATAGAGGAAACCTCATTATTTTCAGTCACAACCACCTGGGAATCCTTTAGGCATGCTATTAAGGAACAATACTACCATGTTGGAAGTTATGATGACCTGTATACCAAATGGACCACACTACGGCAAGAAAGAGACCAAGCAGTGCCAGATTTCACAAATATCTTCCATACCTTGTGCACCAAGCTGGGTATCACAGATTCAGAGTGACATCTGGTGCTCAAGTATCGTGGTGCTCTGCATAGATGCATCCAGACCGAAATGGAATTTCTGGACATCTCATCCTTCGGCGCGGCCTACCGATATGCCTTCAAAATCGAGTAGAAGCTCAAACAAAAGATGCAACAAGTTGGGTCTAGGAACCCCTCACAACAAAAGCCAGGAAAAAGTGGCCCCAACCCACTGAAAAAAGGACAGAGCAAAGATGGATAGTATCAGGACAACCAGTCCAAGCCACAAGCAAAGAATGACACCAGAAAGAAAAAGAAAGATACCGGGAAGTGGTTTGACTTCCATAACATCCCTTGGCATAACATTGTTGACTGACGCTCAAAGAAGTCACTGGTGGCTGAAGTGAAAGCCTCTGAATCAGATGAAGATTATGACTCTAAGCAAGAACCAGAAAGGGGAATACAGATCATTGACATGGAACCCAATGCCACTGTTTCTACCACCAAGCTCAAGCCTGGTGAACCAGACGAGCCAGAAGAAGGAGAGTGCCTCTTCCATTTGAAGATGTGGGTAAAAGGCACCCCACTGCACTTTATCATTGATAGCAATAGCCAAAAGAACCTCATCTCAGTAGAGGTCATCAAGCAGCTGGCCCTACCGACAACGTCGCACCCACAACCATACACCATTGGATGGCTCAGCCAAGGAAGCGATCTCCACGTCAGCCAACAGTGTCGACTATCGTACGACATCAAGCCTTTCAAAGATGAGGTATTGTGTGATGTTGCTCCTCTCGAAGTTTGTGATGTTCTTTTGGGCCAACCTTATTTATGGAAATTTCATGTTGTATATGAGTCTAGGCCTGGTAGTGTTATTATTACTTTGAATAGGAAATTGTACAAGATACCCGAGGCAGTCCCACCTAGTGTTATTTTCTTGATCTCTGCTAAGAAATGTAGGAAGCTCATCTCTCAAACGGGGAAGTTTTTCTTCTTCGTGATTCTCTCTTAGAATAAGTGAAAGATCACAGCCACATCCAGGGTCTCTGCAGCCAACCTCTCCACACAGCAGAAGCAAGTAGATAAGGTCATGGAAGAATACTCAGATATCTTCTACTCACCTATAGGGGTACCTTCGCACTGCCAGGTCAAGCACCCCATCTATCTAACCCTCGGCGCAATGCTACCCAATGGGCTAATCTATCATCACTCTTTGTTAGATAATAAGGAGATCAAGCAACAGATCCAAGAACTGCTCCATAAGGGGCACATCCGCCCCAACTCATCACCATGCGAGAGCCCAATCATGCTGGTATAGAAGAAAGATGGAACCTCGTGACTCTGTATTGATTATTGGGCTCTGAATAAA
Organism: Picea mariana; assembly: GCA_032191745.1. Classification (NCBI taxonomy): domain Eukaryota; kingdom Viridiplantae; phylum Streptophyta; class Pinopsida; order Pinales; family Pinaceae; genus Picea; species Picea mariana. Next base: position 185,542 of record JASDQU010244500.1, read on the forward strand.
ATCACAGTCAGAAACTGGTACCCGATTCCCCGAATTGATGACCTCCTTGATCAACTCACGGGGGCCAAATACTTCAGTAAGATTGATCTGAAGTTTGGCTACCAGTAGGTCCATATAGAACAGACAGATGTATGGAAGACCACCTTCAAGTCAAAGAAGGCCTTTTTGAATGGTTGGTCATGCCCTTTGGTCTGACAAATGCTCCATCCACTTTCATGAGGATGATGGACAATATTCTGCAACCATTCACCAATACTTTTGTAGTGGTGTATTTGGATGACATTCAGCAGGTTCTGCACACCCTGCAACAGCACAACGTATAAGACAACTTGGAAAAATGCTCCTTCGGCATGGACAGGGTCCATTACCTGGGCTACATCATTGATCAACATGACGTACATGTGGATCCAGCCAAGATCCAAGTCATCCATGACTGGCCAGCACCAACAAAACTCACTGAGCTTCAGAGCTTCTTGGGCCTTGCCAATTTCTACCACAGGTTCATGTTGGGTTTCTCCCATATTGCATGGGCCCTCAGCCAAATAAATAGGGGTGGTGGTAAGGAGAAATTTGCGTGGGGCCGGTCCCAACAACAAGCATTTGATGATTTGAAGAAGCACTTGTGCTCAGCTCCAGTACTTTCACTACCAGACCTGCAACATCCTTTTGAGATCAAGACAGATGCTGAAGACTATGCTCTGGGCACCATTTTCACTCAGCATGGCCACTCCGTGGCCTATCATAGTGAGACACTGTCAGATATTGTCCGTAAGTACCCTACTTATGACAAAGAAATGTACTCCATTGTGCAAGAATGCCGCTAGTGGAGACATTACATTCTTGGGAAGTAGACAGTCATCCACACTGATCATAAGCCATTGTAGTTCACGCAGACACAGGGAAAATTGCAGAATGACTACCATTAAAATTGGTCCACATACTTGTAGCAATTCCACCTCAACATCAAGTATAAAATAGGAAGCACCAATCATGTCGTTGATTGTCTCAGCAGACCGCCAGTCGTGGCACTCACCACGGTGCTAGACTCTTGCGGCCATGAGACATCTGGATGGCCCCAACTCTATGAGACAGACCCTGAGTTCACCACCACCTACCAAATGTTGGGTGCAAACATAGTTTTCGATAATTTCCATCTTTAGGATGGGTTGTTGTGTCTTTTGGGCCATATATGTGTTCCATCAAGTAAGCGAGCGAAGATGATCTGGGAAGCCCACTACAGTCAGGTGGCAGGACACTTCATCATTGAAAAGATAGTGATGATGCTACAAAAACATTTCTACCGACCGAAAATTTGACAGGAGGTGAGAAAGTATATTAGGTCCTGCACTACCTGCGCTATTACCAAACCGACCACTAAGAAATAAGGCCTATACACCCCTCTTCCTACTCCTGAAAAGCCATGGGAATCCATCTCAATGGACTACATGTCGGGCCTCCCGTCCACCAAGCAGGGAAATGACTGTGTTTTTGTGGTTGTTGATCGCTTTTCTAAGATGGCAATTCAGGTTTCCTTCAAGAAGAGCATCACAGTAGAGGCCACTGCCAAGCTCTTCTTTGAAAGAGTCTGGGTACATTTTGGAATCCCACAAACCATTGTCTCAGATCGAGATAGTCTATTTCTCAGCACATTCTGGTCAAGCCTCTGGTCACTGCTGAACACCAAGCTCACCAAATCCACGGCCTTCCACCCCCAGATAGATGGCCAAACCAAGGTTGTAAATCGAATGATTGTGCATATCTTTTGCATGTATAATTCAAATCACCCTCGCACATGGGATGAGAGCCTTCCCTATGTCCAGCACAGCTACAATCAAGCAATGCATAACTCAACCGGCCACAACCCCTTTCAAGTGGGGTTGGGATTCCAACCACTGGGACCCATAGATGTTGCACTTCCCCTTGCGGTCACCTCGACCGAATCATATCCTGCTCCAACTAAAGCTGACAAAGCCACCCGGTTCATTGAGCGGATCCAACACATCTGCCAATAGGTTCAGGATATCCTACAGAAGTCCAATGACAAGTACAAACAACGCCATGATCAACATCGGGTGCCGCATAAGTTTTAGGTGAGCGACAAAGTTTGGTTGCACTTGCAGAAAGAATGCCTTACAAGATCCCATCAGAAGCTTCACCCACTCCGTTATGGTTTGTACACTATCACCAAGGCTCTGGGGGATAATGCTTTTGAGCTCAACATTCCTCCTTTCCTTGGTCTGCACCCAGTGTTCAGCATGGATCTCCTTCGCCCTTATTTCCCACCATTATTGGACACCTCAGAAGTAGCAGAACAACTGACACCAACAAAGCTCAACCCTGACTGCCTACAACAGGCATCCAATGATCATATTGTGGATAGATAGATCAAGGGCACTCGACAACAAAGGATCCAACTTTATCGAGTTGTCAAAGCAGGGCAGCTCCTGCACCAAGGCAAGTGGCTCACCCGGGGCCAAATTCAGCAGAAATTTTCTCATCTAATGAGGGACCTCAACACAATGGAGACCATTGATTCCTAAGGAGGTAGGATTGATCTAGATGGATATCGGTGGACACCCACCTTTTCCAACTGGCTCAAAATAGTTTTCTAACAATTTTGGCAATTTACTATTTTTAGCAGTTTTAACTTTCGGGGCCATTTTGAGGGCCTAAATGAAGGCTTTTCAGGATTGAGCTCCTCAAACATAGTTGAAGGCATGACTGAGCACCCAAAATGAATCTCTTTGATGATACCTTTCCAACGGGCTATCACACGCCTAAAACAGAGATCGTATGCAAAAGTTACGACCCTGGGAAGTTGATGTGCTAACTTACCCAAACGAGGCCCACATGACTTTTGGCGCTTCATCTCCTAGGGTTAGGTTTTTGGATGTCTAGGGTTTTTGGCATTCCTGCTTATTGTAAAAATTCCTTTAGAGCCTCACTGTAACCTTCTTCTTGCGAATGCACGCTGTCGTCACATCTCTTCTCAGAGATAAGACACCACCATTCCAGCAAGCTTGTTTTCACTGCATTTTATATTTTCATCTTATTTCATTATTGAATAGAAAACCAATTCTACTGTATCTCTGTTATTTTTTGTTAAGAACCTATTAATAATCTATATTCATTTCATTATGCTCATAAAATCCAGATCAGTGGTATCAGAGCGTTCTTCTCCTTGTTGTCTTAATGCATGTCCCCAACGAGGTCGGAGTACAAAGAGTTGGGTCTCGAGCTTGTTTCTCTTGAGGAAAGAAGCTCTCACACGCCCAAGTGACCTCCCATGGTAGGAGAAAAGAAACATGATGAGACAGGAGATCCTTTCAAACTGTTGATTGAGGAATCCCTCACGCAATAGAGGAACAAGATGATGGATAGTTTCTCGCAAATCCTTCAGTGGATACCAACAAGCGACGCATCTTCTTCGAACGAAGGTGCCACCCCCTTCAAGGTACAAATAAACTTTGATATTCCTATATTTGAAGGTTAGATAGATGCAGATGCTGTAGACAAGTGGTTGAATCTACTAGAAGGTTATTTTTCTGTTCATAACTTTTTGAATAAAGAAAAGATTACTTTTGTGCTCCTCAAAGTCGTTCCCCATGTCAAATATTGGTGGGAAACTTTTTGTGAGCAAAAGGAAATAGAGGAAACCTCATTATTTTAAGTCACGACCACCTGGGAATCCTTCAGGGATGCTATTAAGGAACAATACTACCCTTTCGGAAGTTATGATGACCTGTATACCAAATGGACCACACTGCGGCAAGAAAGAGACCAAGCAGTGCCAGATTTCACAAATATCTTCCATACCTTGTGCACCAAGTTGGGTATCAAAGATTTAGAGTGACATATGGTGCTCAAGTATCATGGTGATCTACATAGATACATCCATACCGAAATGTAATTCATGGTCATCTCATCCTTGGGCGCGGCCTATCAATATGCAGTCAAAATCAAGCAGAAGCTCAAACAAAAGACGAGGCAATTTGGGTCTGGGAACCCCACACAACAAAAGCTAGGAAAGGGAAGCCCCAACCCACCAAACAAAGGACAGAGAAAATATGGACAGTATCAGGACAACCAGTCCAAGCCACAAGAAAAGAAGGACACCAGAAAAACAAAGAAAGATATCGGGAAGTGGTGCGACTTCCATAAGAGCCCTTGGCATAACACTGTTGACTTCCACTCAAAGTAGTCATTGGTGGCTGAAGTGAAAGCCTTCAATCAGATGCAGATTATGACTCTAAGATAGAACCAAAAAGGGGAAGACAGATCATTGACACGGAACCTAGTGCCACCGTTGCTACCACCAAGCTCCAGCCTGGTGAACCAGATGAGCCAAAAGAAGGAGAGTGCCTCTTCCATTCACAGATGTGGGTAAAAGGAACGACGCTGCACTTTATCGTTGATAACAGTAGCCAAAATAACCTCATCTCAGTAGAGGTCCTCAAGTGGTTGGCCCTGCCAACAATGCCACACCTACAACTATACACCATTGGATGTCTCCGCCAAGGAAGCGATCTCTGCGTCAGCCAACAGTGTCAACTGTCATACAGCATCAAGCCCTTCAAACACAAGGTATTGTGTGATGTTTTTCCTCTCGAAGTTTGTGATGTTCTTTTGGGCCAACCTTATTTATGGAAACATCATGTTGTATATGAGTCTAGGCCTCGTAGTGTTATTATTACTTTGAACAGGAAATTGTACAGGATACCCGAGGCAATCCCACCTAGTGTTATTTCCTTGATCTCTGCTAAGCAATGCAGGAAGCTCATCTCTCAGACAGGGAAGTTTTTCTTCTTCATGATTCGCTCTCAGAATAAGAGAAAGATCACAGCCACATCCAGGGTCTCTGCGGTCGACCTCTCCACACAGCAGAAGCAAGTAGATAAGGTCATGGAAGAAAACTCAGATATCTTCTCCTCACCTACAGGGGTACCTCTGCACTGCCAAGTCAAGCACCCCATCGATCTGACCCCTGGCACAACACTACCCAATGGGCCAGTCTATCACCTCTCATTGTTAGAGAATGAGGAGATCAAGTGATAGATCCAAGAACTGCTCCACAAGGGGCACATCCCCCCCAGCTCGTCACTCACGGGGGCCAAATACTTTAGTAAGATTGATCTGAAGTCTGGCTACCACCAGGTCCATATAGAATAGACAGATGTATGGAAGACCACCTTCAAGTCAAAGGAAGGACTTTTTGAATGGTTGGTCATGCCCTTTGGTCTGACAAATGCTCCAACCACTTTCATGAGGATGATGGATGATATCCTGCGACCATTCACCAATACTTTTGTAGTGATGTATCTGGATGACATCAAGACTTGGGCCGAACACTTGCAACATATTCAGCAGGTTCTGCACACCCTGCGATAGCACAAGCTATACGCCAACTTGAAAAAATGCTCCTTCGGCATGGACAGGGTCCATTACCTGGGCTACATCATTGATCACCATGGTGTACATGTGGATCCAACCAAGATCCAAGTCATCCATGACTAGCCAGCCCCATCAACACTCACTGAGCTTCGGAGCTTCTTGGGCCTTGCCAATTTCTACTGCAAGTTCGTGTTGGGTTTCTCCCATATTGCATGGGCCCTCAGCCAAATAAACAGGGGTGGTGGTAAGGCGGAATTTGCACGGGGCTGGTCCCAACAACAAGCGTTTGATGATTTGAAGCAGCGCTTGTGCTCAACCCCAGTACTTTCACTACCAGACCTGCAACATCCTTTTGAGATCAAGATAGATGCTTCAGACTATGCTCTGGGCACCGTTCTCACTCAGCACGGCCACCCTGTGGCCTATCATAGTGAGACACTGTCAGATATTGTCCATAAGTACCCTACTTATGACAAATAAATGTACTCCATTGTGCAAGCATGCCGCTAGTGGAGACATTACATTCTTGGGAAGGAGATTGTCATCCACACTGATCATAAGCCACTGCAGTTCATGCATACACAGAAAAAATTGTAGAATTACCACCATCAAAAGTGGTCCACATACTTGCAGCAATTCCACCTCAACATCAAGTATAAAACAGGAAGCACCAGTCACATCGCTAATTGTCTTAACAGACCGCCAGTCGCGGCACTCACCACGGTGCTAAACTCTTGCGGCCATGA
>JASDQU010244500.1:192026-205628 GCA_032191745.1 Picea mariana
TTGGTTGTTGATCGCTTTTCTAAGATGGCGATTCTGGTTGCCTGCAAGAAGAGCATCACAACAGAGGCCACTGCCAAGTTCTTCTTTGAACGAGTCTGGGTACATTTTGGAATCCCACAAACCGTTGTCTCAGATCGAGATAGTCGATTTCTCAACACATCTTGGTCGAGCCTCTGGTCACTGCTGGACACCAAGCTCACCAAATCCACGGCCTTCCACCCCCAGACAGATGACCAAACCGAGGTTGTAAATCGAATGATTGTGCATATCCTTCGCATGTATAATTCAAAGCACCCTTACACATGGGATGAGAGCCTTCCCTATGTCTAGCATAGCTACAATCGAGCCTTGGATATCTCAACCAGCCACAGCCCCTTTCAAGTGGGGTTGGGATTCCAACCACTGGGACCCATAGATGTTGCACTTCCCCTTACGGTCACCTCGACCGACTCATCTCTTGCTCCAACTGAAGCTGACAAAGCCACCTGGTTCATTGAGCGGATCCAGCACATCCACCAATAGGTTCAGGATATCCTACAGAAGTCCAATGACAAGTACAAACAACACCATGATCAACATCGGGTGCCGCATAAGTTTCAGGTGGGCTACAAAGTTTGGTTGCACTTGCAGAAAGAACACCTTATAGGATCCCATTGGAAGCTTCGCCCACTCCATTATGGGTCGTACACTATCACCAAGGATGTGGGGGATAATGATTTTGAGCTCAACATTCCTCCTTTCCTTGGTTTGCACCCAGTGTTCAACGTGGATCTCCTTCACCCTTATTTCCCACCATTATTGGACACCTCAGAAGTAGCAGAACAACTGAAACCAACAGAGCTCAACCCCAACTACCTACAACAGGCATCCAATTATTAGATTGTGGACAGACAAATCAAGGGCACTCGACAACAAAGGATCCAACTTTATTGAGTATTCAAAGCAGGGCAGCTCCTGCACCAAGGCAAGTGGCTCACCCGGGGCCAAATTTAGCAGAAATTTCCTCATCTAATGGGGGACCTCAATGCAATGGAGACCACTTATTCCTAAGGAGGGAGGATTTATACAGATGGATATCGGTGGCCACCCACCTTTTCCAACTGGCTCAAAATAGTTTTCTGACAATTTTGGCAATTTACTATTTTTAGCAGTTTTAACTTCTTGGGCCATTTTGAGGGCCTAAATGAAGGTTTTTCAGGATATATCTCCTCAATGATATCCAAAGGCATGATTGAGCCCCCCAAATGAATCTTGTCAATGATACCTTTCCAACGGGCTATCACACGCGTAAAACAGAGATCGTATGCAAAAGTTACGACCCCAGTAAGTTGATGTACTAACTTACCCAAACGGGGCCCACATGACTTTTGGCGCTTCATCTCCTAGGGTTAGGTTTTTGGATGTCTACGGTTTTTGGCATTCCTACTTATTGTAAAAAGGCCTTCAGAGCCTCATTGTAACCTTCTTCTTGCGAATGCACGTTGTCGTCACATCTCTTCTCAGAGATAAGCCACCACCATTCCAGCAAGCTTGTTTACGCTGCATTTTACAGTTTCAGCTTATTTCATTATTGAATAGAAAACCAGTTTTACTGTATCTCTGTTATTTTGTGTTAAGCACCTGTTAATAATCTGTATCCATTTAGTTCTGCTCATAAAATCTTGATCAGATGGCCTACTAACATACAAAGGGAGGTTGTATATCCCAACTTGTGACACCTTGAAAAAGTTCATATTGGATGAATTGCACAAAAGACCATATGATGGTCATATTGGTTATCAGAAGATGATTAAAACCCTTAGGAAATTGTTTTATTGGCCAAGAATTAAAAATGACAGTTGATTATTTGGCTAAATGTCTAGAGTGCGAATAGGTTAAGGTAGAAAACCAAGACCCAGCAAGGCTATTGCATCCCCTGCTTATCCCAGAATAGAAATGGGAAACCATTTCCATGGACCTCATCATAGGACTACCAAAAATTACCAAACAAAATGATGCCATCATGGTAGTTGTAGATAAATTGAACAAGATTTCCCACTTTATTCTGGTAAAATCCACTTGCAAGGTAATAGAAATTGCCAACATATTTATGAAAATATATTCAAACTGCATGGGATGACCAAGGAAATTATATCTGATAGGGATGCCAAATTCACCTCGAAATTTTGGAAGTCCTTGTTCATTGGTTGTGGAACACAACTACTATTTAGTACAACCTACCACCCTCAAACTGATGGAAAAACAGAGACGATGAGCCGAATATTGGAAGATAGGTTAAGGATGCATGTGATCCATCAACCTAGGAAATGGGAAGAGTATCTACCCTTGGTAGAATTTTCCTACAAAAATTGATATTGATAATCCTTGAAAATGGCCCCTTTTGAGGCCCTCTATGGCAGAAAATGCAACATCCCAATTGGGTGGGAAAATCCAGTAGATAAGATTACCCTTGGACTTGAAATGTTAATGGAACTAGAACAACAAATGACCTAGATAAAGAAAAATATGAAGGTGGACCAAGATCGACAGAAGATTTATGCAGATAACAAAATAAGTCATAAATAATTTAAAATAGGAGATCATGTGTATCTCTGAATCAAACCAAGGAGAATCTCCTTAAGAATGGTAGTGTGTGCTAAGCTAGTGCCCAGATTTTGTGGCCCTTTTGAAATTCTGGACAGAGTGTGAACTGTAGCCTATAAAATGGCCTTCCCCCCCACAGTGAAGGCACATAATGTGTTCCATGTTTCCTTATTAAAGAGCTATATACATGATGCTACTCACATAATTCACTGGTCTGTGATATAGGTGGAGCCAGAGGGAGAGTTCCAACCACAACCGTAGTGTATCCTAAACAAGAGAGAGATCCCTCTCAGGAACAAAACCATTTCCCAAGTCAAGGTGTAATGGAAACACTTTGGTCCCAATGAGGCGACTTGGGAAATGGAGGATGCCATGAAACATGCATACCCTTTTTGGTTCATTGTTGAATATAGAATTTTTGCGTTAAATAGAACACCGAGGGCAATGTTCCTTTAAGGGGGAGAGAATTGTAACACCCCTGTTTCCCTCAGTCTGTAATTATAAGTGTTATTATGGAAAAACAATAAGCCGACCCATGGGTGATCAAGGATAAACAATGGACCTGGATAGATTTTTTCATATTTCTATATATATAAATTTGTTTAGTTTTTAATAAAATAGAGAATGTTGAGTTACTATTGAAGGGATGGCCTTCACAAGTTTTGATGTGTTGAGAGGAGTGGGAGAGAGGGAGGCCATCACTACTTTCAATGAATCTTCCAGGAAGTACCCTGATTAATTAAAATGATATGGATCCGAATTGTCCTCATCCCTAGAAACTGACTATCAGTCAAGATAGTAGTTGGAATAGTTCTTGAAGGAGTTAATAATGAATGGGAAAGTACCTTCAGGAAGTTTCTAGCACGATCCACAAGGTCATGAGGGAAGAAGACGATTAAAAAAGGGGGAGGGCAAGGGCATAAGGACTCATCGGGAAAAATCTTGCAAAAATCTTTTCGTGACATCGTATCCTGGTTCGGGGGTGGTTGGTTGTAGCGGAGTTCAGTGCAACCTTGCCTATGGTTCGGTGTAGAGAAATTCTCTCTACAAAAATACTCAACATATCTCAATTTTCTATAGATAAGTGACTCGTCTACCTCTGTGTATTGACATGAATATGTGTATGTCTAAATTAACAACATAATATTTAGATGTAATCGTTTGGTATGTAAATCAAATTGTGTATTCTGGAGACACGAGTAATTGCGCATAATTTGTAATTGCATGAAGGGTTTTACATTCTTTCTTGAGAGTAATTCATGTCTTGTGGAATTTATTTACGAATGTATGCCTATGAGTAAAGTTGTGTGTCTGGTATGTAGAAAAGAATACAAATATTTAGGATTGTTATGTACACATATAATTCAATGTCTCTGTACTAACTTGAGGAGAGAGACGTTCCCACTCATCGTGTGTATCACTGTAATCCTATGGAATATGCATGTACTCTCATGCACACACTCACACACAGATATATATATATATATATATATATATGTATATATACCCTTGCACATGTTCTTCATGCGCCATGGTGTCGGAATTCCTGAACCCAACCGATCTTTCAAAGAATAGGGTACTGTGAAGAAGCCCTGAGGAAAACATGGAGTACCTCGGTCAAGCGCTAGCATCCTTGAGGCTCGGTAAGAATTGAGAAGGAATCGAAGAGAGAGCTTTGAGATATGGCTAAGCTCATGCATGGACTGTAGTGGAAATCCATAATTTTATTAAGAAGAATCGTGGTCGTGGATTTGGCACGATGAATAAATTTGGGCCCTTTATTAGGATGTGGTCGAGATGTGACCTCAACTTTTGATTGGGATGGAGGAAAAGATTGTGATCCTTCATCTCTGTTGAGCACAAAGCCATGCTCTAAAATCAACAAGATTGTTGATGTTTTGGGGAGTTATCGTGGACGATCCTGGATCGTTGGATCCGTGGAGATTAACATGGTTAGAGCCTCCAGGTCAGAATGACCTTGGAAGCCGGAGGGATGATCTAGACTATCCATCGGGGTGAGGCCACGATAAAAAATCTACCGTAGATTCATTGGAACCAGACCAAGGGAAAAAGGTGACGTCATCGTGACACTCCCTACTTATTAGTATCAAAACGTATCTTGATATAAGAAGACCATGTGTCACCCTAAGAAGGTGCCATGTGCCAAACAATTTTGGTAGAATTGGATAAGGGCCCACAGGGAATATGGATGCCATGTGTCAAGCAGTACATGTTCCATGTGCCACCCCATGTGTCATTCCATGGGTCAGTAGAATATGGAAAATGGCTAAGTGTTGAGACTTCACAGACTCATGAATTACAAGGTCGTAGAATTTCACCTCCACGAGTCCGTGAAGGGGAAAAATGGCGAAGTGTTGAGATTTCATGGACTCATGAAAGTTAGGATCGTAGAATATTACCCCCATGAGTCCGCGAAGGGGAAACATGACTAAGTGTTGAAACTTCACAGACTCATGAAAGTTAAGGTAAGATAATTTTACCTCCATGAGAGTAGCATCCCCAACATCCAACTGGGCTATGCCACATAATTTTTTTTGAAATGTATACAAAATTAAAACATATAGAAATTCTGTAAATGCAAAAATGTAATGTGTTGAACCTGCATAGAATAGATCTAGCTAGAAAATACTACACACATTTGCAGAGAGAAATTGAGAAAGAAGAAGCAAGATAGAAAGAATGGAATAATTCTCATTAAACGTATTCCACACATAAAGAGTGAATAATTTACAATAGATATAGGATACATGAGTAACTAATGAGCCATAGTGGTGGTCTAGATTGATATGGACACACACCAATAGTTACAAGAGTAAATTGCCACCTAGTCTAGTCTCTCAGGCAGTTACGGGAGTGAACTGCCACCTAGCTGAGTTAACTAGTCAACTAGTCTTCAGTTAACTGACTGAACAAAGAGTAGTGAGTTGGTGATGATCCCAATGTTTCATGGTGACAAAACCAATGCAACATCTAAACTCAACTCAACTAGTCAAACTGAAGTGTCAACTGAAAGAGAATATTCTCTAGGTGGAATATTCTCCCCTAAAATATAGGAGACTGGATAATCACTAATTATGACTAATAAACAAGGAATAACCTTAGGAAAAATAAATCCTAGGTGTGTGTGAAGTAATTCCAACACCCCCCCTGAATATCACTATGGTGAAAATAAAGAATGGGTCCCGGCTACGAGGCCATGTTAGGTACCCAAATACAAAAGATACACTGAACTAAACACGGAAAGAGGGAAAACCTCATGGGAACAAACCCCCCCCTCAAATTACAATGCATAAAATAAAAAATGAGAAGGAACAAAAGGTAGTTGCTAAGCAATCATGTCCTTCACTCCAAGAAGACCTCGCAACTGTGGAAGTTTGTGCTCTTTGAAGATTTTGTTGAAGATGTAGATATCTATATGGATCTGATGAAGTATATTCATCATTGATATTTGCACACATATCCACTTTATCTTCTTGTAATGAATAATATCCAAATAAAGTTTGGATGAAACTTTGAAAACCGTACGGTCGTTTCCGGAAAAACGCTGAAATTTTGTTGATTTTGAAATGATCATAACTTCGGTTCCCAAACTCTGTTTTGGACGATTTGTTTTTTGAAATTGGATATTTTCCCGAGAGGAATTCAAATATCCAATTTGTTTCTGCAAATTTTTCTTAGAAAATACTAGAATGACGTCTGATGTGCGCGGATCCCTTTTTGACTCCTGAGATGCATGCATGGTGCATGCAAAAGTGTCTGCATGTGACTCCTAAGATGCATGCCATATATTCCACATGAATTTTAGAAAACAAATATGAAATGGAGTAGACACCATCTTCAATTAATGGAATACAAATTTCTGCAAATACTTTTGTAGAAGACTCTTCATAATAAGAGGCTTGAGCTTCTGATGGCTTCTCTTATGGCTCTATTTGTTCAACCTCCTGCATGAAATATTCACAATATTCTTTATTCCAAAATAGAACCTCCAATCTGTTCCATAATTCATTTGGAGTTAATCCTTTTGATTCTTCATATACTTGATGGAAAAGTTCGAGAGAAACAGACATTCCAATACTTCCTATGGCCATATCTTGTCTATTGAGAAAGTTAGTTTTCTCATTGACAGAATCAGGCTCTACTTCCATTGCCATGGTTATCTGGTATAAGCCTCTACTTTTGAGAAGAAGTAGAATCTTTGGTTTCCATTCCAAATAGTTATGAGGCGTGAGAAGTATTTTCGACGAATAATCAATCTTTTGTTGTCTTCAATCTTTTGTACCTGCAAAAAAATTTGGTGTAGCTTTTTCTTAGTAGTCTGTCAGATCTGATACCATGTAAATGTGTTGAACCTGCACATAATAGATCTAGCTAGAAAATACTACACACATTTACATAGAGAAATTAAGAAAGAAGAAGCAAAATAGAAAGAATTGAAGAATTCTCATTAACCGTATTCCACACATAAAGAGTGAATAATTTACAATATATATAGGATACATGAGTAACTAATGAGCCATAGTGGTGGTCTAGATTGATCTGGACACACACCAACAGTTACAAGAGTAAATTGCCACCTAGTCTAGTCTCTCAGGCAGTTACGGGAGTGAACTGCCACCTAGCTGAGTTAACTAGTCAACTAGTCTTCAGTTAATTGACTGAAAAAAGAGCAGTGAGTTGGTGATGATACCAATGTTGCATGGTGAAAAAACCAATGCAACATCTAAACTCAACTCAACTAGTCAAACTGAAGTGTCAACTGAAAGAGAATATTCTCCAGGTGGAATATTCTCCCCTAAAATATAGGAGACTGGATAATGACTAATTATGACTAATAAACAAGGAATAACCTTAGGAAAAATAAATCCTAGGTGTGTGTGAAGTAACTCCAACAACAAATTCATACAAAATAATAATGAAAATACACATGCAATACTCACAGGAAAAACCCATAAAAATAAACGCATAAATAATAATGCATCATGTAATTTAACACACAATTGCCACTTATCTTAGTAAAAATATCACCAACTGCGTGCATACCTTCCATGTTCCTCCCAGCCTTAGAACACACTGCTCAAAAATCTCAGCAATGGGTCACCCCCGAGATGGGAATAAACTCTACCCAATAAATGGATTCCTAACCAGGCTGATGTATCTCAGACAATAGGAAAAACTCCATCACATGTGCCAACTCAAAATAACAACCTACAATCCCTCATTCCACACATGCCTGTCCCACCTATTAACGCTCTGTAAATTACCAGAGCTTGTTCGGGGTAGAAGAAATTTAGCAGAGGAAACTTTATCCAACCACTTCGAAACTGGGATCTAGCCCTACCAGTTTTAGAGAGGGATCTCTCTATAAGATTTAACTTTGTTTTAGTTTTCAAAAATTAGGCTAGTTAGATTAAATGAGATTGGGTTGTTTGTTTCTGTAAATTGGCTAAAATAGGATTTACGCCTCCATTGGGATATGGGGTATGTTTTATAAATATAGAGATCAGAGAACATAAATAAAGATTCTTTTCATAGGGCAGGATAATGCAACTATTAGATTCTTTAGAAATAAAGTGATGGATACCAGAAAAGGCGAGATTATCAATTAAAATAAAGAAGCAATTAAGAATTTATTTATTGTAACATCAGAAGATAAACATTAATATCTTTAAAAGCTCAAAAACAGAGTACACCAAGGTAAGTTATGCAACTTTAACTTCCTTTAACTAATCATATTAGAAAACAGGATGATAACTAAGAAAGATAAACATTCAACGAAGAAAGAGAAAAAATTCACCAACAGTTGACACGCATGAATCCTGTGAAACGTCTCTTTGTATTACTGGAAGTGTTATCCATGATTTTGGTTGTCATGATGATGTAGTGATTATGGTGTGCTCAGGATCTTCATTAGAACTTTCTCCAGAGAAAAGTTACCTTTATCTCTTTCCAGAAATCACAGTTTTGAGGAAGGTTCGCAGGCTACCAATACATTTGCCTGTGAGAATGCATGATTCTCGCAGGCTGCCTTAAGCCAGGGTGCGAGAAGTTCGCACTGTGTATAACTGTTAGGGTGCGAACTCTTTCTAAACAAGGGAAAAAGATGAATTCTCGAACCTTCTAGAAGGGAATCTTCTAGAAGGATGAGATGGCATTCGAATGGTTATCTAAGTATTGGCTTTCCTGATATTTTGGGATCATTCCTATCCAAGTAACTAATTCATTCTCTCTTATATATAGAGGGGATTCTTATGGAAAAGGTTAGAAGCAAACAAGGTTAAGAAGACATTGGAGAATTAGTGAAAGATTGTATGAAGGACTAATGCTACAGCAGCTAAGAACTCCAGCAAGGTTATCAAAAGTGGTTGATCTTCTTCATGCATGAGCAAGTGTGTGTGTTAGAGCCAAGGGCCATCGAAAGGAGGTTTGCAACATCAAGGCTCAGGTTGTAATCTTTGCTTTCTATCAATATAATACAATATTATGTCCCTTTCCCATAAAGATAATGTCACTTTATTGTATAACGCCTTGATCATATACATAGATTAACTATTGAATATATTGAGTTGTTTTACTTCAATTGGTTTGAGTTGTCCTGGTCTTGGTGGCACAAGAGCATTGGAGCGAAGCTGGAACAACAAAGACCCAAGGAAGCGATCATAAGGTATGTTCATGATTCTTGCCTCCTAGTTCATTCAATAGTCGAAATCTAGGGAAAGAGTATTATTCTGTCCTGCTTTGTTCTAGATCCAGGTAGATCTAGGGAGATCGGTGTGTGTCCGCACTTACGGATTTATCCAATAACAAGAAGATATCTTGATGAAATTACAGTTCTTTTAGCTTTCTAGGGCGTAAATATCAACCCACAATACTTCAAAGTTTGAATTATTTATAAAAAAAATTACAAATGACCCTGTCATTAATGATCAGGATGTGGCAGATTCTAACTCTAACTAACTACGTAACTGATACAAAAATTTAGGAACTGTCGATGATGTGTCGAATTCTTCAAGCTGATTCTGGGGAAAACCATTGGTGAGTCACCCACTTGACCTTGACTGGTCTACTTACTTACTCAACTTGCACACCGCATTTCCTACTCAATCAAATTGTATAGCTCTTCCCATCTTAGCTAACTAGGAATGGTGACTTTGAGTAGTCTCTGGTATATTTCATCCACTTCTGTGTACTTGGAAAAAGTTGGTTTGACCATGAAAATATACTTGATCTCGTGTTGTATGTTGAGGTTTGGCTACAAAGTCTCCACGAATGCCTTGCCCGTTATACTGCCTTTTATTCCTGAGAACTTGGAACTATTCTTGGCCATTGTAGCTATCTTCTGCTTGTAGTCTGGAAGGGTCATCAACTTTTCATTCAGAACCATTAAAACAGGAAGACCTTTCTTCTTTAAGGCGTCAATCTTGTCAAAGAACCTCTGAAATCCAATGTCCATGTTCTAGAATTTCTCCTCCAGCTGCAACATCAACCCCTTTTTGGTCAGAACCCTCTTGACTTCTAGGATGGTTTATGTCCTGTCTTCGATTTTTAAGTCTTCTAGCTCTTCCTTGGTCTTCGAATTCAGAAATTGAATGATTTCATTTGCTTCAGTGGGAATTTCCCCCAACTCTCCTTTTATCTTTTTGATAGCATGTCTGCTCCTCAACACCAGTTCATTTTGTTCGAACATGATTTGCACCATAGGCCAGATTTCATTTATGGATTTGGATATATCCATCCAAATATTCTCCTTGGCTTCAACAAGTGTTTTGCCTGCCACTGTTTTCTTTTGCAGCTGCTGCAATTTCTGTTTGAGATTTTCTGATGTTTGCTTCTCCATGTTGTAGCTTGTCTGGTAAAAAGACTTGAGCTCATGAAGGCTCTCAACCTCCTTTTTCAGTCTGTTGATTTCCATTCCTTGTAGGTTCATCTCCTCCATGGATTTTGCTAACTCCACAGCTTTTTCCAGAGCGGTCAGTGGGGTGGTTGATGGAGTTTCTGTTGTGGTAGTTGGATCTACGGTTGTTTTGCTAACTCCAGTGGGGGGAACTGCACTCAGTGGAATGAATTCTATATGTGTTTTCTGTTCCTTCTCTCTTACCGACCTCTCTAGCTCTGCTTCCATCTCTCTTAACTGTGCATTTTGATCCATGATAAATTTGAGCATCTCATCCTTCTCACCTTATGTCTCGGTAATCTCTTTGGCCTGTGAGTCTTCTGTAGGTGGAAGTTTCAGTTTCTTTCTCAAGGATGTTATGTCAACATTATTTCTCTTGAGTACCTCCTTAGTTGATTTCACATTTGAGGGGTCATACCCAATCTTCAACACCAATTCTTCTAAGGAATTTATTCTGTTGTCCTTTGCAAAAGATGATATCTTCTCCAATTTTAACTGAGTCTGAACGTTGTTCAGAGAAACCTATAACTTAGTAGTAGAAGTAGAAGCATTTTCCAATGTAGAGAAAACCATTTCTCTGGTTTTCCCGTGTAAATCCATTTCATCAGTTGGGTGTACATCTCTGGTGTTGAACTCAAACATTTCCCTTTTGTAATCAGTTATTGCTTTTGGATCGGGAACTTGTGTCTGCAAAAAGGCCATGTGCATTTTTCCTTTCTCTATATCAAAAGATGATAACAGTTTGTGTTGTGCTATGGATGTTTGATTCCAAAATTGAGCATAGGTGCTACTGGTCAGCATCTGATTCTTCTTCTTGATCATATCGTATTTCTAAAAAATACTCAATTTTGCACCTTCTTTATTCAGCTGGTCGACTAGTGAAGTGTCAGTATTCTTCTTAGATGAAGAGGTAGACATGATATGTTGGTTTCTTGAGATAAGAGGTGAATGATCACCTTTCATAACTATAGTGGACTAGGTTTCCTTTTCACCAGTCATGTCAGTTGTATGACTGGCTTTTGGCCTTTTGGTGTGTACCTGGAAATCCTCAACCGAGACTTCTGTGACTGAAGGGGAAGTTTCCTTTCTAGGTATTTTCTCCTTTGGTACCTGTGGTGTGGTTGTTTGTGAGATAATAACTGAAGGAGACTATTATTCTACCTCTTCCAGAGTGTTCACCTCCCACTTCGTTTGATTCACAAACTTCTCTATCTCGGGCTTGGGTGTATGAACATATGGGATATTTTTATTCTTCACTCTCATCTCCGAGATGATCCCACACGGATCATAGTTCCACAGGAAAATTGTTTCAAACTTCATTTCCCTCAAAATTTTATCTGCCTCTTCCCTGACAGCTCGGCTATTGCAGATAAAAGATCCTATCTTCCCCTTAATCCTTAGTTGTTGTTTCTTCTTTAGAGACATAAAGTGTATATCATCTGAATTTATTATTTGTCGTATATATTCCAGGGAAAATATCCTCACAGGAAAATACTTGGGAAACTTGTATGGAGCTAATTCGCACATGTATACTCTTATTTCTGTGTGATTTTGATACAGGTACCAATCTCCCGTCTTTGCGGGGTCTGAGAGGTGTAAGATTCTATGGATCTCTTCATTTATCCTTGGCTCTGGTCTCCCACTGAGCATGCTCACCACTGGATGGTAAAAATGCTCGATTAACTGTTTGAAGCTGAACTCTGTGGAGTTCCTTCTGAGAAGTGAAGTCCAAGACGTTACTGCCTGTGGTTTTCCATCCTTGTCCATTTTCTGCATCAGGAAGGAGAACCTTTCTTCTTGAAAGAAGGTGAACATGTAAGCCAGTATTGAGGAATACCAGAACATGCCCTCTGTGGTGAATTTAGAAAACTGATCGTGGATGTTCTCTGCCAGGAAAGTGTTGTAGTCAAACTGGATGGTGGCCTTTTCCTCAACAGACAAAATGGATAGGAACCCCAATATAGGTTCATCTACCCATTCGTCTGAAAAATAGCCAAGTAGACAACAAAGTGACGAAATCACTTGGTTTCCCTTTTCTAAGAATGGGGAGGAATGATACGAGGGATTTTTCTTGGGGAGCTGAGCATCCTGTGGGAGGAAAATCTCAAAGATCTGGGCTCTTTGAGGAAAAGACAAATTTCGGTACAACTTTGTTAGGATTTCAAGGTTGAAAGGGGAGGCAGATTCGGCTCTAGATATCTGCATCATCTAATCAATGACCTCTGGTGTGATACAGAAAAGAGTTTCTCCAGACGAAGAAACTACGGATCTCTGATCGAGGAGGTAATGAGATTAACATTATGGCGAATTCAGGGAAATGATGGACTTGGGGAAAGAGATACAGAGGAATATTGGACTCCCAGAGCCCAATCTCATCGCTTTGATCTAGGAATGTGTCTTTAAACCATGACTGCAATTCTACAAAATCAAATTCATACCTGGTCTCTGAGATCAGATAATCCTTGTCGGCTAATGGGATCCGATCGAGGTCAATAGGAGGTGGGAGGAACCGATTTTCCATGACCTTTGCTTTTTTAGACTTTGGCGCCATTGCTTCCAATGGTAACTGTAATTGAAACAAAAATGTTAGTGGGTAATGGTTATGGCTAGGTCGATACTGGATAATTGAGGGGAAAAAAGTTGTCTGGTGTGCAGAGAGAGTGAACAGTGTGAAAATGGCAGAACAGGGGATATTTTTGAGTGAATGGGTAGCCATTGGGCATGGGGGATAGGTCAGCAGGCTAACGGATATGTTAGCCAATAGTAAATGGCCAACAGATCATTTGAAGTGTGAGATGGCAGGTGAAGGACAGGTGACGGGTGTGACAGGGTGATGTGGGGCTTGTTGATTTGAGAACGACAAGTGTGAGGTGACTTGTGACAGGTGAATAGGTGGGATGAACTGACAGAGTTATGAGACGAGACCTGTAGGGGAAGATAGTGGGGTGTGGCATCATGAAGTGGCAGTGGTATGTCAGAAGGGTGGTAAGTGGTAAGTGGTTTTGGAGCAGAGGGGTTATGATGCAATCGATACATGCCACGTTAGGGTGGGGTCCGCCAGGAAAAACCACTTCATTGCGGACCTCCCCCCCCCCCACCGTTAA
>JASDQU010244500.1:236501-261836 GCA_032191745.1 Picea mariana
CATCTTCATTGTAGCAGGTTTCTCTATTTTATGAATAAAGAAGAATTGAGATGTTTTGGCTTGTCTATCTTATTGCATATGGTTGAGGTATGTTCCATGGTTATCTTCTTCAGTTATTTGCTGCATACACACATATAAACACATCTAAAAGGTAGATCAGCAAAGTGTTTGACAAAATACCACAACCAGGAAAAAGTTTTAAAAAGACACCAAAACAGTGATGATCCTTGCATAATGGCTTGGGATCATTACAGTGGTATCAGAGCTTAAATCCTGCAAACCCGAGGGGTCTTTCATAGGGATAAATGGATTTTTGGAAGGAAATGGAGATTGTTAATAGGATTGAGGAGAGTGAGAGGGAATATGAAAGCCTCAATAATTTCAAAGGGATCATAACATTCCAATGGTTCCTATCCTATAAAAATCCTAGTTGGAACAAGAAGAAGATTGCATGTTGGCTCAAGATGAGAGAGGAAATCAGAGTAGCCCTTTGGGGTAACCCCACGCCCATTAGAAACCCGACACCCATTAGGAGCACGCAGCTTTGCTACAGTTGCAAGGTGCCTTGGGAACCAGATCATAGGTGTAGGGGTAAGGGTAAGAAGCACACTATTGAGGCGCACCATGACAGTGATGATGGGGTGTGTGTGGATGGAGCGACAGATGTTGATTCAGAGCAGTCGGATGATGACAGTGACTCTTGCATAGGGGCTAGTGATAGTGACTCTACCTCAGAGGATAGTGATGATGACTCTTGCATAGGGACTAGTGATGCTTGCACGCTTGAGAAGGATGATGACCCTTGTGTAGCGGATAGGCAGCTGGATGGACAGGATGATAGCATCAGTGTCTCAGCAGACTTATCACATACCATTGATAACCTTACACCTCAGCAGAGTGGTGACACTAGTGAGGATTCACATGTGTTAGAACCTAGAGATGATGAGCTTCCTAAGGGAGTCGTGACACATCTGTCACCTGTTCAGATATCCATGATAGCCACGTCACATGAGGAGATCAGTGGCACGTCAGGTATGATGGATGAGCCTAGTGTGAGGGATGCACACCATGGACAAATAGACCCACATATCCAGGAGGACGTATAGGACGTACCGGCAGTTGACCTCACACATACAAGTCAGCCAGAGGAGATGGAGTCACAACTATTGGAGACTCCATTGGTTGAGCAGATTGCAGAGGCTGACAGGTGGATGGAGCACTTACTTCCAGGATCAGATTGCATGGATGAGGATGCACTCTTTAGTAGTCAGGATGACCATAGCACGAGTCTGGATACATCTATATGGGATTCAGGCGTAGATGATAGTAGCAGGTTGAGTGCACAGGAGGATACAACTATTCATACAGGATACAATGTGATTCAGAAAGAGTTAGCATCTAGTGATGGGATACAGTGGCATACAGGAGTACCCAGCAGCACAGTAGATAGTGGACAGTTCAGCACATCATCTTATGCAGAGGGTGTTTTGGGGGATTCTGGAGCTGGCACTAGTAGGACCGACGCTAGCAGTCAAGGGTCTGAGGTGGCACCTCAATATGACCATGATCAGGAGTCACACCACTCAGTGGCACAATTGAGAGTTAGTGAGAATATGATCAGGGCAGCCACTAGACGTATTGATGATATGCATGTAGTGATGGCAGATTACTGCTGGAGAGAATCAGTGGCACATGGTAGTTCAGATGAGGAGATTGCCATGGAGGATTTTCATACTCTTGGGGAGAGGGTATCTATGATGAGGACCGATCACCAGCAGTTGTTGACTGGCCAGGAATACCTATTGAGGATTAGTGATACATATCATGAGGCTCTGAGGGAGCAGGAGCTGGAGATGGACCGACTCACTTAGGAGTTGGAGAGCACTCGAGGATTCTTGAGAGGCACACAGACAACCCTTCAAGAATCAGAGTCTAGATTAGATGAGTCTCTTGAGGAGATTCGTCAGAGATTCACTTCATCTATCCTAGTGTACACTCAGATTTATCATTCAGTCACATTGCTAGGAGATGTTGATGATCTAGTAGGGGAGCATCAGATGATGGATGACACTTCCATTTGTCTTCTGAGAGCGGTTGGCCTCCATGTAGAGGTTGATCCAGTAATACGCCCAGGATCTATGAGACAGCATGAGTCTATGGGGGGCGACATGGGTATGCCAGAGCATACAGTGATGAGTGATAGCTCATAGAGACATGCCAAGATGTACGATGGGATTCAGAGGGGTATAGTGCCTTGCAGGGAGGAGACACACCTAGGGGAGCGTGCAGGTGTCACTCCTTTGCAGCAACACCTAGTTATGAGAGATCACTTTCACCATTTCAGCAGTTGCATGGGAGATGAGAGATGGAGGTTGGTTGAGCAACAGTTGGAGGAGTTACTTCCAGTTGTACTGGATGGTGGAGATTTGGTGATGACCACAGGAGAGTATCGATCATGGATACCGATGGACGAGCTTCTGGTTGAATCCTTGGGATTGACCAAAGCATGTGACGCCTTCCAGTCCTACAGTCAGCTACATATATGTCTGTTATCCTTTTTCGACACATTTATGATTGACAACAGCATGAGAAGGATAGCAGATCAGCACAGAGGGCTCCTGACAGTGATCAATCTCACACAGGAGCAGTTAGAGGAGGTTGGAAGTGATAAACTTCCAACTTTACCATGGGATCGGGGGGTTCATTTGGCTAGTAGGATATCTGACTACATGATGATCCAAGTTGCACCAGAGAGTCACACACTCCACCTTGGGTTGGGTTGGAGTGGGTCTGCAGGTACTTGTCCTATGGGGCGAGACCTTTCATTCTGCTTGATCATCATGATCGAGCATGGAGATGTTTGGACAGGTACTTCTTCTATAGAGATACCTTTACAGATACAGTTTCTGGACAGCA
This sequence comes from Picea mariana, assembly GCA_032191745.1. Taxonomy (NCBI): domain Eukaryota; kingdom Viridiplantae; phylum Streptophyta; class Pinopsida; order Pinales; family Pinaceae; genus Picea; species Picea mariana. The sequence goes on from JASDQU010244500.1 coordinate 239,418, forward strand.
GGTTCGTTGGTCACAGGTATTTCAGCTTGAGGATCCCGGCGAGGAGGATCCTGTATGTATGCAGGGGACAGATAGTCGTGGACAGAGTAGTGCAGTGTCAGCAAGAGGATCATCGACAGAGGTTAGCATGGGACCCAGGGATTGCAGGATTGAGCAGTTCATTGACCGACAGGGGAGAGTGGACCATTGCAGGGGAAAGTTATTCTAACTTTCCATTTAGCACATCGCTTGAGGGTGCCTCACGGAGATCTTGTAGTACCTCATTCTGGCATCATCATGTGCAGTTGATGGAGACCGCGTGGATCTTGGTAGAGATTTGAAGGATGTAATCATTCCTAGAAGAGGCCATGTGTCATATGCAGGAGGTTCACAGGGTTGATATCTTTCAGGACTATGCTTCGCAGAGTATTGCAGTTCACTTCCTGATATGGGATCCAGGGGGTGGAGTGCACTATTGTTCATCTTTCGAGGGGTTCTACTATGTATCCCACAGGTGGACATGGGATCCTGGAATTTTATTTGAGTGGATTTGGCTATTGCTTGAGGACAAGCAATTTTCTAGCAGGGAGGACTGTAATGTCCCCACTTTGGGACATCATCACAAGGCAGAGACTTATGATGACCAGAGTAGCCAGATGGATGTTATAGGGAGTACAGGGTAATTTGAGAGGCATTGTGGGGTCCAGTTGGTATTTATCATCATATTCCATCATTATGAGCCATTCCGCACAGGTTGGCTTTGGTTTCGTTCCATTCCGACGATTTCCATGATTTTGACTATTTTGAGCTATAAGTTAATTAAAATCACTGAAGAGGGCATTTTGGGCACATTATTTGGAGGAACCTCTTAGTGTAATAGCTCATTGGAATCGATAGGAGCAGCACTACAGGATGGGATGGCTAGAAGTGACTTTCAGTGGCCAGGGAAGCCATAAGGAGAGATAAGGAGATTTTCAGAGGTAAAAAGGTTAATTAATTAATTAAAGTGATTTAATTAATTAATTAATTATTAATAAAATGAAAGTCACTTTGGAGGGACAAGGTGAGCCAAAAAGTATAAAAGGAAGGCAAGAGCCTCTACTCATCATTCATGTATGATCTTATTTGATTTCTGGCTTCTAGCTAATGAGCCCAATATTGGGGGTTTTGAGGGTTTTGACATAACAAACCCTAAAGGACGATTCGGTGGTGAAAGATTCCACCTATCTTGTCCCAAGCTTGGTCTCGAAGATGCAATACTCTCCCACACCATTCTAGTTCCAGATCTACTCAGTTGCAGGAGGATTCTACATCAATTTCATGTGCAGATAGAGAGAGGGCGCACCAGTTGAGGGATTCCAGCAAGAGGGGTGCACCATCTTTGGAGAGAGATTCGTTGTAGGAGATTGGCAGGACCGTTGAGGATTCTATCACTTGGGTTTTCATTGCACGGCCTTGGACATCAGATCTAGTGCTTTCTGAGACAGTTTTATGGCTCAGATTATTTCTTGAGCAGTGGGGCGAATTCAAGAGAAGGAGGGCGTTTTTGAGATCCAAATCTAGTCCGTTTGGAGGGGTTACACTTCAGATTTGACCCTGAGACTTTACCTAGTGACTTGCAGTGTCCCGATCTATATTTATGGAGAGTTTCAGAGCATTTGGAGGCCTCCTTCAGCAGGGCCGAATTATCTAGGGTTTTAGTCATCCAGTGGGGCGCACCATTCAGTGGGGGATTTCAGATCTACAGAGATTGAGAGGGATCTTGGAGATTCGGTCACCTAGGTTGTTCTTACCATCACCTGATCTATCAGTTGGCATATTTATTAGGGTGATTGGACACTTTTGGCAGCAAGGCCGAATTATCTAGGGTTTCAGTCATCCAGTGGGGCGCACCATTCAGTGGGGAATTTCAAATCTACAAAGATTGAGAGGGATCTTGGAGATTCGATCACCTGGGTTGTTCTTACCATCACCCGATCTATTAGTTGGCATATTTATTAGGGTGATTGGACACTTTTGGCAGTAGGGCCGAGTTATTGAGGGTTTCAGCCTTCTATTGGAGCATGGCATTCTTCAGCTAGAGAGTTTGGCATTCAGATCTGCTTGTATTGATCTTCATTTCTCATTCAGCCTTTGGAGGCATATTTTGTATTAGCGGGAGCATTTTGTAGCAGCTCTTATCTATTGTCTATCTTCTTGGCCATCTGTTGAGCATTCCAGATCGGCATCTTCATTGTAGAAGGTTTCTCTATTTTATGAATAAAGAAGAATTGGGATGGCTTGTCTATCTTATTGCATATGGTTGAGGTATGTTCCATGGTTATCTCCTTCAGTTATTTGTTGCATACACACATATAAACACATCTAAAAGGTAGATCAACAAATTGTTTGACAAAATACCACAACCAGGAAAAAGTTTTAAAAAGACACCAAAACAATGATGATCCTTGCATAATGGCTTGGGATCATTACAAAGAAGACCTAATAGAAGCTTTCGCTTCTAGAAAGTTCTTCCTCTAGATGGTTCTTTTGATAGACATATTTAGTATAAATAGGAGTCGAGGGTATGATAACTTTTGTCTTGGATATTATTGTAATAGAGCTCTGCTCTGCTGAAGGTTTCCCCCTCGAAGAGGCAAGTGAACATTTCTCTCAGTAATCGAAGTGCTCTTTCTGTTGTTATTCTGACATCATTTTGGTATTATTGTGGTGTTGTTCTAGTTATATTGTTGTTCATCTGCCATTTCTAGCTATTTATTTTTGTTCTGCATACTTTTTTACATCTAGAATATTACAGTACTGATGTTGACGTCAACAATACGAATGCTGACTCATCCCTGCTGACTAAGCTAGGTTTACCAAAACTTTGACCGTGAATACATTTCGATCTGTAACTTTGTTTGACGAGTCATTTAAGTCGTTGGAAATATTGCGATTCTCTCTTCGCGATGATGCCAATTTCACTGAGTTTTGAGGACTTTTAATTTTTGCTCTTTCTCTATCTGTTGAGGCCATTCTGAGCTTCCTAAGTTGCTTTTGTGAATTTTGAGTTGTCCTTAGTCTTCTCTGGATCCTTTTTGGATCAGTATGAAGCATTTGAGCAGACATGAATACATGATACCCATAGTGGATTATTTTCTATATATTCCTTGAGGTTCCTACCAGAGGATAAGGATCCTTGTGTTCTACCAATTCATTGTGAGCATGTATTTCTTTAACTCAAATAAGAAGCGATATTGATCATTGATCTATTAATTTATAGTTTATTGTGATGATATATATGTGTTTATTAATCAATAAAATTGTTATAATATACGTCTAATATATGTATGTCATTCATGTGTAGGTATTTTTCTATGAAGATATTTTGGACCTGAAATGGATATTTGTCATACATTATGATCCAAGATTAAGACATATATTTGATGATGCATTGGTGGATATTGAGAAAAACAATGATGGCCAACAAAATGAGAGATGGGGATTAGAGAACATTGAATAAATTAACATCCATGATGATGTTGAAGATGGTTATGTTCAGGTACAAGAAGACAACAATCCATAGTTAGATGATGTTATGAAAGACAACAATATGGATGGTATAGAAAATGATGATCCAAATACATCTGGTAATTATATAGATGGTCTAAAATCAAATTTCAATGATGATTAATATGTTGCAGGTCAAGATGAGGATGATGATAATATTAAATACATGAAAGAACATATGATAATATTAAATACATGAAAGAACATATGAACATTGACAATGATACACTGGATGACATGGTTGCAGACAATAATATTAATGACCAAGACTTTTAAATGTTAAGAATTATTTGTAATCCATGTTTTTATAATGTTGATTCTTATGGACCAAACTTTGAAATGCTTCAGTATTATTTGTGTCGATACAAATTACCTATTGCAATATCCTGAAAGTGTTCAATCTTTGCTATGAATTGTTGGCAAAAAAAGAGAGGATTACATGGATAAGAGTTAGCATGGTTAGTGGTCATTTATTGGCAAATGTTAAAAAATATAATTACATATATTGTTTATGTAAAATAATGTAAATCCAGACCATTAGGCTAAATGTATCCAAAGTTTGTTCATTAATTTATATTTAAAAAGAAATTGAAATATTTCACTAGCCTAAGCCTAAGACCTTAAGCTTTATACCATCTAACCCCTAACCCCTTGAAACATGGATGATATCGAAGATTATGTGGGGACATTAGACATCCTTGAGTCTTGAAACCGTCCCATACCATCAAGGCATGTGCCTAGTATAACCGTGTCAAATTTCAATGCATACACCCATAGTTTGGAAAAAATTCAATGTTGGCCTCATTCACTGCTAACCATGTAGGGTCGATGGATGTTATTAAGCCCTTCACCCGATATAATCCCTAACCCATTAACCATTAAACCACTTGCATGTTGTACCATATAAAATTATTTTGGGATGTCTCAACTTAATAGAATCATTGTTTAATCATCTCGAAGAATACCATAAGGAAAAGATAAATACATGGAAATTAGCATCTTCATTAGGTTTCGTTGTAAAGATGGGTATGTCGGGTTTGATCTTTGTTGGCATGGATGGAAAAATTGGCTCATGATGAATATGATGATGATGATGATGGAAATGAAAACCATGATGATGGTGATGGTGAAGAGAATTATGTCCTCGAGTCTTAAAACCCTCCCATGCTGTCAAGACACACGCCTAGTCTAAAAATGTAAAATTTCAACGCATGCAGTCACATTTTGAAGAAATTTCAACATTGGCCCCATTCATTTCTCACTTTGGAAGGTCGATGGATGACATTGGAGATGGGCGTGTTGGAAGTTATAAGACATTTCAAGAGATTTCCAACAAAGATTCTATAGAAGGGAATGATGAATGATGACAATGAGATCGACGTCCATGATGACCATTGATGAAAACGTGGATGATATCGAATATTTTGTGGGGACATAAGACATACTTGAGTCTTGAAACCCTCCCACACCGTCAAGGCATGTGTCTAGTATAACCATGTCAAATTTCGATGCATATAGTCACATTTCGAAGAAAATTCAACATTGGCCCCATTCACTGCCCACTGTGCAGGGTCAGTGGATGACATTGGTGAAGGGCATGTTGGAAGTTCCAAGACATTTCAAGAGATTTTCGACAAAGATTCTATAGAAGGGAATGACGAATGATGTCAATGAGATCGACGTGCATGATGAACATTGATGCAAACATGGATGATCTCGAAGGTTATGTGGGGACATCATACATACTTGAGTCTTGAAACCCTCCCATACCGTCAAGGCATGTGTCTAGTATAACCATGTCAAATTTCGACGCATACATGCACAAATTGAAGAAATTTCAATGTTGGCCCCGTTCATTGCTCATTATGCAGGGTAAATGGAAGAAATTTATGATGGGTTTATTGGAAGTTACATGACATTTCAAGAGAGTTCTGACAAAGATTCTACAAATGGCAATGACGAATGATGAAAATGATACATACATGATTAACATTGATGCAAATGTACTGGACGATCTCAAATATTATGTGTCGACATCACACATCCTTGAGTCTTGAAACCCTCCCATACCATCAAGGCATGTGTCTAGTCTAACCACATCAAATTTTGAAGCATACATGCACAGTTTGAAGAAATTTCAACATTGGCCCCATTCACTGCTCACTATGCAGGGTTGGTGGATGACATTTGTGATGGGTTTATTGGAATTTCCATGACATTTCAAGAGAGTTCCGACAAAGATTCTACAAATGGAAATGATGAATGATGACAATGATATGTTCACGATGAACGTTGATGCAAACATGGACAATCTCAAAGATTATATGGGGACATCATACATCCTTGAGTCTTGAAACCCTCCCATAATTTAAAGGCATGTGTATACTCTAACTACATAGAATTTCAACGCATACATGCACAATTTGAATAAATTTCAGCGTTGGCCCCATTCATTGCCCACTATGTAGGGTTGGTGGATGAAATTTGTGATGGGTGTATTGGAAGTGCCATGACATTTCAAGAGAGTTTTGACAAATATTCTATAGATGGCAATGACGAATGATGACAATGAGACGTCCATTATGAACGTTGATGCAAACATGGACGATCTCAAAGATTATGTGGGGACATAAAACATCCTCAAGTATTGAAACCCTCCCATACCATTAAGGAAACTGTCTAGTCTAACCATGTCAAATTTCGACAAATACAAGCACATATTGAAAAAAAATCAATGTTAGCCCCATTCACTACTCACTATGTAGTTTCGGTGGAAGACATTTGTGATGGGTGTATTGGAAGTTCCATGACATTTCAAGAGATTTTCGACAAAGATTCTATAGAAGGTAATTATGAATGATGACAATGAGACGTGCATGATGAACGCTGATGCAAATGTGAATGATCTCAAAGATTATGTGGGGACATTAGACATCCTTGAGTCTTGAAACCCTCCCATACTGTTAAGGCATGTGTCTAGTCTAACCATATCAAATTTCGATGCATATAGGCACATATTGAAGAAATTTCAACGTTGGCCCCATTCACTGCTCATTATGCGGGGTCGGTGGATGACATTTGTGATGGGTGTATTGGAAGTTCCATGACATTTCAAGAGAGTTCCAACAAATATTCTACATATGGAAATGACGAATGATGACAATGAGATGTCTGTTATGAACATTGATGTAAACATGGATGATCTCAAAGATTATGTGGGGACATCAGACATTCTTGAGTCTTGAAACCCTCCTATACCGTCAAGGCACGTGTCTAGTCTAACCATGTCAAATTTTGATGCAAATAGGCACAAATTGAAGAGATTTCAATGTTGGCCCCATTCACTACTCGCTGTGTGGGGTCGGTGGAAGACATTTGTGATGGGTGTATTGGAAGTTCCATGAAATTTCAAGAGAGTTTCGACAAAGATTATACACATAGCAATGACAGATGATGACAATGGGACATGGACGATCTCAAATATTATGTGTGGGGTCGATGGATGCCATTAATCCCTTGACCATATATAATCCCTAAGCAATTAACATTTAAACTACCTAACCCCTAAGCCCCAAATCCTTTATAGCTTGAGCCTTAATCCCTTAAATTGTAACCCCTAATCTCTTAACCCTTAATCCTTAGATCTCAAATCCCTAAATCCCCTAATCCCCAAAGCCCCTATCCACTTAACCCCCAACAACTCAACAAATTATCTGTTTAGGCACAATAGGTGTTAAATTGGAAGCCAAACTAGAAGCTAAAAAGGAAACTAAGCTAGATGCTAACCAAGAAGCTAAAATGGAAGCTAAATTAGAATCTAATCTGGAAGCTAAACTTGAATCTAAACATGGTGCTAAGTTGGGCACTAAATTGGGTGCTAAAGTGGGTGCTAAATCAGGCGCTATTAGCGCAAAATTTAGTACCAACTTGGGTTGCTCAACGCAAATATCTCCCAAAATAGTGCCATCCCAATAAATAACGCTGACTTTAGCAAAAAAGTGGAGAAAAATACATTAAAACAACCAGTGGAAGCAAAAAAGGGAGCTAAAAAGGAAGCTAATCACAAGGATTTGTTGTAGTGCACTTAGAAACCTTTGGATTTTGACTTTCTCATCCTTGATGAAGTCAACATACTTTAACAATTCAAAGAAACGCTTCTCATATTCCTCATTTTTCATGGTTCCCAACTTGAGTTTAAAGAACTCTTTCATCTTTGTTTCATAGTAATGCTCAGACAAATATTTCTCTTGGAAATATCCCTTGAACTGTCTCCATGAGATCATTTTCTCATCAAGGTTCTTGGTTTGCTTAAGTTGATCCCACCACATGGTTTCCTTCCCTTGCAAGTGGTAGGTGGAAATTCTAGCTTCTACCCGAGATGGGTAATCATGTAGCTGGAAATATTTCTTCATTTTCAACAACCAAGCCTCAACATCTTCTCCTTTCTTGTGCTCACTATTGAAAGTTGGTGGCTCAATCTTCCTGAGTTCACCTTGCAATATATCTACCTCAGGTCTTCTCCTTTTCCTCTGAACATGAGACACACTTGGGATGCTCCTTGGACCTAAACTTGCATGAGTTATTCTAGTGGAATGCTAATCCGGATTATTTTCGACACGAAATGAGAGCAGAGATATAATAAAGAAATGCACAGAGATATTGCAAATATTCAATAATATAACAAAAATGTATCAGAGATGCAACCATAAACACAAATATACAGTAATACACGATTTCTATCAATCAAATAAATGTACAGAGACTGTAAAAATACAGAGTGAAAGACTCGCTAGAATGGTGGCAGCTTATCTCTGAGAAGAGATGTGACGGCTACTCGCATTTGCAAGAAGATGATTACAATGAGGCTCGGAAGGCCTTTTTTACAATAGAAGAGAATGCCAAAAGTCATAGACATCCAAAAACCTAACCCTAGGAGATGAAGCGCCAAAAGTCATGTGGGCCCCGTTTGGGTAAGTTAGTACATCAACTTCCCGGGGTCGTAACTTTTGCATACGATCTCCGTTTTAGGCGTGTGATAGCTTGTTGGAAAGGTATCATCGAGGAGATTCATTTTGGGGGCTCAACTATGCCTTTGGCTATCATTGAGAACCTCTATCTCAAAAAACCTTCATTTAGGCCCTCAAAATGGCCCCGGAAGTTAAAACTTGCTAAAAATAGTAAATTGCCAATATTGCCATAAAACAGTTTTGAGCCAGTCGAAAAAGGTGGGTGGCCACCGATATCCACCTGGATCAAATGCCTTGGAGAATGATGGTGTCTACTCATGCTTCTTGATATCCTATCTTTTCCATGATCATCTCTTTTGCTATGAGATTTCGATGTTGATACTTGTCTAACACTAGTTGCTTGCTTGATGCTAGAGTCCTTGTTAACTTGCTTATGTAGCATATTTAGGCTTTGAAGTATCTCTTCTTGAGCCTTCATGATCCTCTCATTATCGGCCCTATAGCTCTGCACTTCTTTTTGCAGGCTTCTCATAGTTACAATCCTCTGTATGTCTCTTCTCCCATTAGACTTAGTCTTAGTATTACCCATGTTGGTATGCAAACCTCCAATTTCTTCTTCGTGTTTGTAAAACCCTTGATCATCCTCCATGTCTCTAGTTCTCATGTAGGAACTAAAGTTTTTTTTTTCTGTATCTCTAATTTTGCAAGAATGTGCATGCAATAATTTGTTGTTAGAATTAAGCATATTGTAAAATATCTATCAATTAGATTATATATTATTCTTCGTTTTAAATTATGAATAATATTAATGCACTACTCAAAGTAGGATTCCTCAAATGCATTTGTTTTCAAAACAACTTTCCAACGACTGTCCTCATGCCTCAATATGATTTTTGAGCAAAAAGTTACAACAATTGCAAGTTGCAGTTTCCACTCTTTTGCTGCTACAAAATTCACTTTTATCACTTTTGAAGAAAATATAATGCCCAACTTAAAATTATGGGTTGACAGATCTCTTCTACTCTTCAAGACTTTTCCAATGACTATTTGTTTGCTCGAATCCGAGCTCCGAGTTGAAGTTATGGTGGCAAAAAAATGAAGGGATATTTATTCGCACGTGAAACATAGTAGCAATGTTCAACAACCGTTCGATCATTTCTTGATTAGATCTCTTTCTTTGATCTATCTCAATGGATTCACATCAGACCTAAGTCATATCTCTTCTTAATTTTGGGCTTTTGCGTTCTCCAATTTGCACCCTCTAGTTCCACCGCACTCACTTTGCACTTATACTTAGATTCCTTACTGTATTCATAGGCTCGCGGGTGGCGGACTCACAGAATCGTAGTCTATCTTCATACCTTCCATGAACCCGTTGCCTACACTTAATTTTTTTTTCCTCTACGCACTCATGGATTTGCAAACTCAAGGAGTCATAATCTTGTAATCTTCTTTTCATAAGTTTGCCTGAGAAGTCTCAACACTTAACCATTTTTCCACTTCTTACTGCGATTTTGTGGGATTGACAGGTTGGCCTGCCACATGGCTCCACATCACCTGCCAACTGTCATCCCATCCAACATGTACCTACCACCGTGGTAGTACAGGTCTACCACGTGGCCTCCACGTCATGCCGACATCATCGTACAGAAAAATACCCTTTTTTTTAATTTTTTTTTTTTTTATTTTGCTTATGTTCAAAATTTCCAAAGAGGCTCAATTCTTCCCATTACCCATGAAATTTCTCTCAATTTTACTGTAATAATTTAATAAAACAAGTTGCAAACATACTTCAAAATCAATTCTCTGTAGATTTCTGCTTCAACGTTCTACTAACTTGGCCCATCCAGGATCAATGTTGAAAACTGAGCTTTGATACCACTTTGTAACGTTCCCAACCACCCAGGCTGGCCCACACCACATAAAACTCTCCCTTTTTATAGCTCTGATACCACTTTGTAACATTCCCTATCCCAATTGAGGGACATTACGGTGCACAATACACATAAAACAAAATTTCTGCTAACTAAAGTAATTCTTTTACTATTAGCCGATTTCCTATAACTTACAACTACAAATTTAAAACAGATTTAGCTACTGTCTATAACCCTAAAACAAATGTTTCTAAAGCATGTTAATAATCAACATGAAATGGAGCTAAACAACTCTATCCAACATGATATAAGTCATTCTCATTTACACAGAGTTCATGCACAACAATAACATATGTAAAAAACTCAACACCAAGATAAAACAATTATCTTTAAACAAGAATTGTGCAACCAATTGCTTGGGACGAACGTTCCACCCAACCATAGACTGACTGTTCCAAATCTCAACATTGAACAACCAGTCACTCCCGAGTCGAGGCTAGTAATCCACAAAAGAGGGTGGTCTCTCACAATACACCCGTAGCTCATAAAACTCATAACCCAACTGATATTCTCCTACAACTATCCTGGTTTTTCTACCAACTCTCTTCCTTATGACCTGCCCAACCCAAGGAATGCACCATTCCTTTATCAGGGATAACCCAAGGGATGTGCCATCTGTTTATCAGGATTATCCCAAGGAATGTGCCATTCTTTTATTAGGGTTTCTCTAGCACATATAGCTAGGAATCCCTCAGCTAGGAACTCAAGGGAACTTGCTGCTAGGGAAACTATCAACAAACCAACAAAAAACACTTGCTATTACAGTGCAACTCACTCCAGATTTCACTCTCCAGGCCTGACAACTTGGCTCTTCAATCTTCAGCTCCCCAAAAAACTCTAAATACGTTCCAACTTGCTCTATAATCCACTCTCCATGGAGGCACGTGCTCCAAAATTGACTGACTAAAAACTGCTCTCCCCTTTTTTCCTCATGCACAAAAATTGACTGACTAAAAACTGCTCTCCCTCCAACCCATACGGATTTCCTCTCTTGTGGCTTGCCTTTCTTGACTCACACTCTTCCCCAAGCTGACTGTACTCAACCCCCATGTGCCCAATAACTCCGAGATGTGATCACTAGCACACACCCTCTTATATGTATTCAATGATTGGCTCCGGGAACACTCAATAAAAAATTGGAAGGTTCATATGCAATTAGCAAGTTCAAGAAAATGGGTTAAATTAATATACATGGGTATTTCCCCCTTGGACCCCTCTTGGCCATTATCTTAGACATTTCCCCCTCTTGTGGATTAATTCAGCTCCTGTCTCTTGTCCATATCCCCTTAGCAGCTGGCATCACATTTTATTATTAAAACATAGAGATACAATTCACATATTACATCGCTTTGGCCGTAGCCACACATTATATCTACATAAGCATTAATTAAACTGGAGATTATAGTGGGGATGTTACACATCCTACTCTTCATTGATGATGTGGTCCTCCTAGCATCATCTCTAGAGAGTTTATAGAGACAATTGGATGGCTTGGTTCTCTTTTGTGACCTTTGGTTGTTGATGATCAACCTGGATAAAACCAAGGTTATGATCTTCAATGGGTTGAAGAAGACCTCAAACCTTCATTTCTTCTTCAAAGGGGAGGAGATCGAGGTAACCAACACCTACAGTTACTTGGGAGTGTAATTCTCAGGACCTCGCTTCAATTTGCAACCGACCCTCCAACCTCGAGTCAACAAGGGCTATGTATCCTTATTCCTTCTCGAGAGATAATGGTCTAGACACCATTTTTAGGACATCTCATCCAAGATGTCCTTCATGGACTCCGTTATCCAACCCACTGTTCTCCATGACTTAGAGATTTGGGGACCTTCTTTACTTGCGTTTGATTTGGCCTCAACTGAGAGAGTCCAGACCCTTCTCCTCTGACGCATCATTAGATGCAAGCAGAGAGTCCCTTAACACATCATCTTGGTGGAGTTTGGAGCCCAACTCTTTTGATTTGAGATAGTGTTTAGTTTCCTACATTGCATCTGGAGCTTCACTACCTTGGTGAAGGGCCGAGACTGGTACACGTACTTGGCCTATTGTTCTTCAGAGACCATTGCCCTCTTTAGCCAAATTATTAGTCAATCCTATCCTTCGTTCTACGATTTTTTAAACTATCAACAACCCCTTCCTTGATTAGTTGTTTCATTCCTTAATATTGTTCTTCCATTTCTTGTAGTTTAATCTCCATTATGCACATCTTATTTTCCAACATTATTATGTTATTATCTAATTATTTTTGAATCTTGTCATCAAAATGGAAATTAATCACCAAACCTAACCTTTAAATTTGTTTGAAATTCAATTTTTCTTTTTTCCTTCCATTCCACTAATAATTCTATATATTCACAAAAAAATGTATTTTGACATTTCAATTTTTAGATTTTCATCATCACATCACATAAAGTTATATTGTCTTGAATGTTTCAAAATTATAACCGTTATCAACCTATTTTAGTTAAACTAAGTTAAAAACTATTATAAGACTACGTTGGAAACCTCTCTAAATAACTAATATTTATTATAAATTAAAATATTCTACTTATTTCTTAAAAAGAGGTTATTTATTATAAATTAAAATATTCTACTTATTTCTTAAAAAGAGGAAAAAAAAAATACTCTTTATTTACCGTTAGGAGAGAAAATCCGAAATGGGCTACCATTAGATTTTTGAGTGAAAACGCTACAAATATTTGATTTTTGAGAAAATCGAAAATCGAAAATGGACTACAAATAAATATAAATTTCCAATACATTACTTAAAAGTTGGGCAGTATGGTTGTCACCAACTTGACCAAGTCAACTCTCAAGACGTGTGAACTCACCCTAACATTAAATGTTATGAGTTGTGAACTCACCCCAACATCAAATATTACGGGTTGAGATAAATTCAAAATAACACCTGGCTGGCAACTGCTATTGTCGCTTAAATCACTCATACTGGGATCAAATTACATGATAATCCAACTAAGATAACATTAGAGAAACTAATTACTCGATTAAGCATTTAATGAGGGTTCAGCCGTTAGCCCGCTCATTCTCAATTCAAAATTTTGAAATAAAGAGGCAAGCGAACGGTGCAGGGAGTAAGATGGTTGTGCAGCCGAAAAGCCAAAACAGAGGAAGATCACGAATGGATTTGTGGCCGAGGAGAATTTCTGACAATGGGTGGTGTTCCATTTAACTTGATTCATTAAATTTTCGCATGGGTTTATCGTTTATTAGCAAAATTCGCAGAAGAAAGCCTTGGGGTTTTAGAATGATTTAATGCTATTTTCTTTGTTAGGCCAATCAGGCTTCTCGAAGGTAAGTTTGGATTTGGGTACTTGATTTCTGAAGTGGGTCTTTCAACAATGTAAATATTATGTGAGGTTTAAAACAAAAAATCTTGTGGCATGCAGGCTATCAATCCGAGGTAATTAATTAGCCAGTTGGGATTCAGTTCTGCATTTGTATTTTAATTAGCCAGTTGGGATGCAGTTCTGCATTTGTATTTTAATTAGTCAAATGTGACACAGTTCTGCATTTGTTTTCCATTTCGGTTTCATACGGTGTTGTTCAGAATCCGTTTTCTGTCCACATGTTTTTGCCCATATTGGTATTGATTTTTTACCATCCCCCCTCTCTTTTGGAGATCAGGACTGTGGGAGGGAAATTACAGAATCATGCCAGAAGAGCTTCATGTTTCGGGTTTAAGGGAGACTTTACATTTGAACCCAAGCGATGACGGAGGTTCAAATGTGGACTCAGACCAGCAGACCCAACAACATATTAACACTGGGACTACTACATATCATCGGTTCGAAACCCACCAACATGCTACTAATCCTCGGAACACAGAAATGAGGACCCCTGAAGCGCTGGCAAGGGCTCTGTTGAGGGCAAGAGAGAGCATCCAGAACAAGGAAAATCTTGTTCCAGAAAAGTCGGGCAGCCAAAGAAGAGGAAGAAGAAGAAGATTGGTGGTGTCTACTTCAAGGAGTCCTTTACCCTCAGATTATCCTCGTGCTCCACTGCAAGACATTACAGCTTATATGCACGTAAGTTTTCTGTGGAGAGACATATTCAAAACCTTGTCATTTGGTTTGTTTAATGTGCATCTTGATGCAATTTTTCTTGTTCTACTTGGACTGTTCCTTGTGTGCCAATAAATGCTACAGTCAATCAGCTATTTTTTCAATTTGTTTGGATTTATGATCAGACTATTGGAAGACTTTTAAAAGTAATACTAAAAAAAACAATACAGTAACTGGTAAATGGTTCTGATTTTTGATTTTAAGCTGCCAAAGCTCAGGGCTCAAGCATAGCCTCTGTACTTATTAGGTACGCATGTTCTCACTGTGGCTTGGGACGATCTGCACCAGCCACCAGCTTATGATGTTGCTCATAGTGGTCCCAGTGTCCTGTGGCACCATAGATCTTGTCCTATCAGTTTTGAAATGTGCCATTACTTGTAGTGTGAGCATCTGCATGCACTCAGGGTGTGCATTGGTTTGGTGGTTACATATTTAGTATTTTGGGTTTCCCCATAACTAATTCAAACCCAAATACTCTATGTAAATTTTTGGCAAACTTGATTACGTTGCTCTTGGAATTTGGAAAAAGTCGTTGGCCAACATTTGTTGTCTATACACAGATTAAGGTCATTATGTTGTGTTTTCTCTTTAAGAGTAATCTGTGATTCGTTTTTTTAAATTCATGCCATTAGGGTGGGGCAGATCGCAGAGAGAGTCGAAGCCTAGTTGTTGGCTTAGCATTCCCTCAATCTGACCAAGGAAACAATGCCCCGTTAACAAGAAAAACTAGTTTAAACTGTCATTTTATGTATAAATGCTGATGATGTCTATTGTGGTGCTGGAGTGGTCTATATATCAAATTTTCACAGTATTTGTGCATCTGATTCAAGCCAAGACATTTTGTAAGCATCCTGGACTTTACTTTTGACATCTTCTAATTTTGACTATCATTGTTTATGAGTTAATGCAATTGTATGGGACTCTTCTATGATTTCATGCTAAACGTTTTTAAGTAGTATTTTCTAAGCATTCTTTAGTTTGAATATTTCTCAAGATAGATTCTACTTTACTAATGTGGGCTTGCCTGATATTCACTTTCAGGCCCTCCAGAGGAGCAGGTCTAGGACTAGGACTAGAATGCAATTGCATGGTATTACTCCTCCTAGGCAGCCTATAACTCATGACAGCCCTGTGCAAGAAAGATCTGCCCAAGAAGGTCCCTTGCAGTTAGAACAAGCCACTACGACAATAATTCCCAGCCCAGTTCCTGAACAAGAAATCGAAGGAGCAGTTACTCGTGAAGAAACTGATGTACACAACCTGGGTCCAGAAAGGCCTTTGATGTATCAGACAAGAGTTGATATGGACAACTCTTCAACTGTAGATACCAGGCCAGGACTCCAGCAAGATAACCAGGTACAAGAAATCAGTCCAAGGGACGATTCAAGGTTGACAGAGCGAACATTTGGAAGAGCTTTTGGAACTGTTTTACAGTCTGGGCCTCAGAATGAAATAAGTGGAAGAGACCGGAATGGCAGCTGCCCCCAACCAAAGAAGACCTCATCATCAAAGAACACTGCCAAGACATTGATGAAAATGAGGTGAAACAGTTTGTTTCTCCTGTGATTCTTGGCTAATGTTTCTACTGAATTTTACACTACAATCAAAGCTTTTCTTTCTCAGAAAGGGCAGTTGTGAACAAGATTCACACTCTTGTTATAAAATTTTGATTTTACTGTGGATTTTGATTAGTTTCACATCTTTTGTGAAACTCCCGCGGCCTCTAACTGAATTTTGAAGTCCTCTGGAAGTTCTCTTTCATTTCCCTTTCCTTTTTCTTTGTACATTGAGGCTTCAACATTCAGACCTATCTATTTATAGAATTTACAGTGCAATAATCTCTTGTATATTAATCCTGCTACGTACCAACTACATCTTTTCATTGCGTTCTTGAATATCAGCACAAATAGGTTCTTTGATTACTTATAATTTTTGATTAAGCAAATTTTGAATTACCATTACCATTTTCTGTTTTGGTCCCTAATCGTTTAAACTTTATGTTTAGACTATATGCACAGTTATTAGGTCTTCTGTAGGCTTGAGCTGAAAACCCTAATTTGTTTACTACCATAACTGGTAGTTGTATTTGTAGTTTTTTTAATTTTATTTATAAGTTCTGGTCAAATGTAATCTTCATGATTAGATAAATTCAGTGAGCTTTGTTTATGATTTGTAGTTTAACATTACCTGCACCAAAATATTTGCCAATCTGCAGCTGGCTTTGGAGTTTAAGTCTCTGGGTTGATGTAATGGCATCCTCCTCCATTATGGTACTAACATCACCTGTTGTTTTTGTGTCTTGCCTTGAGAGTTGTCTCTGGCTTATGGTTGTTATCTATGTGATGTTGCATGCTATCTTACTATAGTGTTGGGATTTCATTCTGCATAACACTCAATTTTTTTTTCCCATATTTGAGACCTATTTGTTAATATTAAGAAGACATGTCATTTTTCCCTTTTTCTTTAATTGTTTTTGCTGTATACTGTAAATTGAAGCATTGTTAGGTGGAGTACACCAATGTAACACACCCATAAATTATAAAGATAAAATCATAATTAGTTTTCTAGCTGCCTGCATGGAAAAGAGAGTTAACCCAAGGATTTAAATATTTACACTTGCAACTATTGTCAATTGCTCAAAGAAAGGTAAAGTTTGCTGCGGGTTTCCTTCCTACTAGTCAAAGAAGGAGCTCTACCATCTTAAAAGATTACTCTGCATCAAACAGTTGTCCATAATTATTTGATGTTATTAATTACTCAGACAATGTAAACAATTTATGAAGAATCGTTTCAGAGTCTTATTGATTGATTACACTTTAATTGAAAAGGGCAATATTTTGCTATAGCAGTATGAGGGGATATTTAAGCAGGAGTAAGTAGCATGAGAGGAATGCTTTACTCACTGTCAAGCTCCAGATTGTTACTGCCTACAGCATAATCAGACTTTTTCTTAGCATATATGCCAGCGACAGGTAATTACCAGTTCCGTGACAGGTTTGATTAGTACAGATTTGGAGGACAGATTTCAGATAAGTCAATTATTTCGCTTGCAAAAGAGGCAGATTTCAGATAAGTCAATTATTTTGGTTGCAAAAGCTTGTGGATGATAGATCTGACTGCTTGCAATAGCCCATATCTATCACTAGTGGAACTGCATCTGGCAGTCGGCAATAGTCTACTTTTATTACCGGTCTTCTTCACGGAGACCTAAATTAATTATTCTAGCATCTACCTTACAGAAAAATAATTTTCATTTTGAAAAACAGATATCCTCTCTGCAGTGGCGCCATGGGCACATGAGAAGTTTTTAGTGGTCTGGTTCTTTTGTATACTAGTATATATCTGTGCTCTTATGTGAAATAAGAATTTAGTTTGCAGGATATGATCAAGTTTGTTTTAGGCTTTAGAAGCGAACAGTACTTTTTTGTACACTTCAACCTAGATGGTTTTCAGATCCATGTACCTCATATACAATAATTCGCTATTTAAGTAGCAATCCCAGCTTTTTGTTAAAGAAATACTGATGCAACTGAAATAAATGCAATTATTATCATATATAAGCATAGACATTCTCAAATTCTTGGTTACATGCTTATGCCAAAACCTTTTATAAAAATAATACAATGAATGAATGTCAACGGATTTTGGTAGCAATGTCACTAAGTTATGCAAATTAGTACAAAATAATAATAGAGACATGTAGAAGTAGATGTCATGCCTTCCGATGTCGTGAGCAGACTGCTATTAATGAACATCACAACCCAAGAAAACACAAATTGCCATACTAAGGACTACTACCGATAAGAGAGCGTTTCACAATCAGCTTAACACCCAGGCCAGTCAGCACTGCATCTTGCTGAATTCCTTTTGCAATAAAATAGAAGATATGGAGGCCTTATTCAAGAGATTAATATTCGACTGCATATTTGTCTGAACCAGTAGACTTCACTGTACTGGAGGATTCATGGATGCCATCTTAGGCTTAGCTCCTCATTGGAAAATTAATACAAATCAAGTGGCAACACACGAGTTTCTGGAGGGTTCCAACAAGTGTTCACCATAATAAGATATGAACCAGCATTCAAATAGAAGAGCCATCAGAAAGATGGCTGGTGAATCAATGAATTTCACAAAGAAATGTCAACATATTTTCTTGCATAGTGTCTTTTGCAATCTATGCAATATGTTCATTTTCCAACATTGGTTGTGTTCGAGTCCCACCTGCTGCTGGAGCCCTACTACTCCCAACCGAAGTTGTCTGCAATGCATCAGATTTGAGGCATCATGAGCCAAGAGACCCAATACAGGTGCTACAAGGTCAAATCCGGGCTTGTTGTAATACATAGAAGACCAGTTGCCCAGAAGCTTCTAAAATGAAACTTTGCAATTAAGACTTGCATTGTTCCACTAATTCTTCAATGGTAACTGAATCATTTCAAAATATATCATTCTACCCTGTATTCAATGAACTTATTATCCCAATCTCTGTTCCAATGCTTATAAAAAAATCTGGCCTTTATAATGGTAATAGCAATAGAGGAGTGGAACACATTTAGAAAATATGACCAATTTTGTTCTGGAATCTTTCATTAACAGTGTTTTCCTTTAATATGGGCAAGAAATCCACATCTGAGTTTACTCCCTTGTCCAATTATAACTTGACTTTTGCACCTAAACAAACCTTTACTCATTACGTGCCATTTTGTCAATGATATATGTGGAAAAATGTACAAATGCCTATTGGGTTATTTCGAGTGTAAATATTCCTATGAGTAAGAGTTAGATGTATGACATTTACTCACTTTGAAACCTGTAGGTAGGTTGTAAACATGTATGAATATTTTTGTAGGATGTGAAAGCTGTATACTTTAAGTTATTGACAATAATGTGAAAAAAGTATGAACATATTTTGTAGAAGACTTCAGGGCTTTTGCATATGCAATTTCTTTATGATTGTGTTGTCTTGTCTGCCATCAAAACATTATTTCTAACTGGTGAGGAAGCCCTCATATGAAATCAAAGCAGAATAATGATTTATATTATTAGTATATCTTACATATTGAAAGAGAAACAGGCTTGTCTGATCAATCAGTCCACAAAATAACAAAAATGTATCACAGTTAGTACACTCTTTGTGAATAACAATTTAGTATGGAAATAATAAGCTTCAATTCTTTTCTGTCACTGCCTGAGCAAAAGAGTGCCATATTTCTTTGTATGATTAGTCCATCATGACTCTCATGAACTTTCCTGTGACTATCTCTAATGCTACGAGGAACTCCCTGCCAAGTCAGTTTCCGACCATTGCCTCTGACCTCAAGGCTGTAGTTAAATTTTTTAGCTTCATCATTATCTCCCATGAAACACAGAAAAGCTATATATTCAGGGGCTTTGCCCAATTGAAATGCTTCAAAATGTAGACAAAAGTATTTCCCAAAACAATTGAATACCTGCAAATGGAACAACTGATAAACATCAATGAATATAATCCCCAACATGCAAAGCAAGGAATAAAGAAAACAAGAGTCCAAATTCCAAACAACTGCTCACATGTCTTAATGATCTCTTTGGTCATGATAGGATCACTGAATAATCTTCCTACAAACAAAAATGAGCACTTTGAAAGGACTCAATAAAGGAAAACTTCATAAATGCCATTTCCAAAAAAAGAAGATACAAAAATAGTTCATTTTATGAGCTACAAAATTAGTACTAGTCAAAGTAACTTGTCCACAACATTGAATATATGCTAGTGCTCCCATATATATTATTGTATAATAGCGGCACTGTGTATAGCATGAGATACTGGACGAAAGCATATTAAATTTGGCAGCAACATAACTTACCTTCAGACTTTAGAAGCATATTAACTCAAAATTGAGAAATTTTGTTACGAGGATGACATATTAACAATATGTAACCCTCAAAAAGTGACCAGTAAAGAGATGGTGTTTTGCACTTTAGGTGAGGTCGTTGGACCTACTTCAAAATCAGAATTTTCTTATGAACCTTGAACCACATGCAGCTATATCATCCATCATAGGTTGATAATAGAGGGAATGGGAAGCATTAAATGCTTTATTTGTGTCATACCAAAATCTCCCAATATTTTGATAAGCAACTTTCCTTGCCTCCCTTGTCCATTAACTGTCAACGTTGGGTTGAGAACCAAGTGTGGTGTGGGGAGAAAAAATGTTATCCAAATTTATGCTCTTAGCATTTGGTGTGGCGACCTTATCCATTTGTCTTTGAGGAGGCCTGAATTTAAAATGCTTTGGGGCTCCACTAGGGTGGTTGGAGGAGGCCTCAACACTTGGGTTTTAATGGTTGTGGCTTTTCATGTTGCCACAAATGTGCAATGGTTCCAGGTAGGGTCCCTTTCTTTCCCTCAAAGCCATGAGATTCTTCCTTAGTCTATAAAAATATACAAGACTCGTCTCAAATGTAAGTTGTTGCTTCCAACTCCAATTTGAATGGGCATGCTCTCTTCAATTTGCAAGAAAATGGATAAAAAATCACAAATGGATTCCCCTTTGCAATCAATTCCGATTCAATGCTAAATCAACTCTAAATAAACTCCAACAATAGGTAGGTTTACTAAGAAAATCGACTCCAATCAAATAGTCCAAATGCAAGCAATGACAAGTGAAATAAGGTCAAATGAGGTGAGCTGCCCTTTCAGCAAGGTGAGTTATGGTGCAGGTTGGGGTTTCGGTGCAAATCTTTCCTTATTATTAGCAATCTAAGAGTTTATGATATGCAATGGATATATGTTGGTGGATTCCAGTAGATCAATGCCTAATCCTTGCCTAATCCTTGGGAAATGGAGTAAAAACACGTTGAGACTTGGAACATTTGATTAAAGTGTAAGAATAATTTCCTAAATGATGCATATGATAAAACAATTACGAAAACTGCCGTCTTGGTAACGGAATGGTCGAATCTCCTACTCTGATGGACAGGTGGAGAATAACTGTCTTGGGGAAAACCGGTCCTCTCTCTGCCCATAAAAGAACCCTCAGTTTACCCATCTAAATGATCTGAAGGCGTATGGCAGCAGGGTAAGAGACAGAAACTCGGTTTTCAGTCTGTTAAAGAGGGTTCTGTTCGATTCAATTTTCAGTTCTGTGCAAGAGGGCTCGTAGCAAGATGAACAGAGGGTTCGAATATCAAATGGATCCAAGTTCGAATTTATTCTGCTGTATTAAGATAAAATTTTAACATTGGTATCAGAGCCTGCGTGGAGATTCTGAATGCATATATATATTATTTCCGCAATCTAGTTTGATAGACCAGTTCGTAACACCTCTGAACTGTTATAGATTGAAGAATTTGTTTATATATGCTTGCATAGATTTCATTATTTGGATAGTTGCCAAGTGTTTGACGAAATACTTGAACCGATTACACTGTTTTAAACTCCGATTCCTCATTGCTGTTTTGGAGTTGTTTGATGTTAATGGCGATTAAAATTCGGAACCACCATAATTGCTGTATTGTATGGTGAGTCTATGGAAGAGAAAACGCCGTTGCCAAATTCTTTTAACTTATGTTCTTTTGTATTGGTGTTCGGCAAAGCATATTGAAAGGGGAAATAAGTGCCAAATGGTCCGGTACCGTTTGAAGTACAAGTTACAAAATTAATTGTATGAAACAGAATTCCAATTTTATGCAGAAAAACTGTAGAAAAACAAGTCTAAATTTGTTTAATAAAATAGTTCGTAACGAAAGCCAAGCCGCCGAGAACTGGGGCTCGCCCTGCGCGAACGGCTAGGCGATCATCTTTTTACACAATATTATTAATTGTTTATATTCAATAATCACTGAAGGTTCATTCGAGTATTGCTTGCAAAATGCGTTTCTCCTCAAAAATATTACGAGGATTTCATGTGGCTATTGGAATCA
>JASDQU010244500.1:261856-307139 GCA_032191745.1 Picea mariana
AGAGACCTTCTCTCCTGTGTCCAAGAAGGACTCACTTAGAATCATTATGGCATTAGTAGCTCATTATGATTTAGAACTGCACCAAATGGATGTGAAAACTGCTTTTCTGAATGGGAGTTTGGAAGAGCAATATCATGGAAAAGTGCGAAGCAAACTATCACTGCTTCATCCACTATGGAAGCTGAATTTGTGGCATGCTTTGAGGCCACGGTTCATGGATTGTGGTTGCAAAATTTTATCTCAGGACTTGGGGTTGTCGACTCTATTGCCAAGCTGCTGAGGATTTATTGTAATAATGCCGCAGCTATATTCTTCTCTAAAAAACGACAGGTATTCTAATGGTGCTAAACACATGGAACTGAAATACTTTGCCGTAAAAGAAGAAGTTCAGAAACAACGAGTGTCAATTGAACACATAAGCACACTGCTTATGGTTGCAGATCCATTGACAAAAGGATTGCCACCAAAGACATTTAAGGAACATACTAACAGAATGGGAATTGAACGTAGCACATAACAATTGCTACTTTTATGAAATGGATCACATAATGATGTTTTTCTTATTTGACACTTTGAGATCTTAATAAAGGTGTTTCTGTTTGATAAATTATGTTTTAAATGTGTACGTACATGTATGAGAATAAATGCATAATGACAGGAATAGTCTATGACAAGGGACATTATTGTTGGACCTTATGAGATCTCTCCTTGTTTACAGACTAATTTAAACAAGTTACTAATGTTGTGGTACATGAAAGGGACTATGTCGTCTTATTGACATGGAACCGTCACGACTCACATTACTAGGTTGTTTAATTATAGTATTATGATGACCAAACTGAAAATCAAGATGAATATGACTTATGGCGCACCTAATGTCTACTCTGTTAAACTCTAACATTAAGTTATCATATGTGCCAAGTGGGAGAATGTAAGAATAATTTCCTAAATGACGCATATGATAAAACAGTTACGAAAACTGCCGTCTTGGTAATAGAATGGTCGAATCTCCTACTCTGATGGACAGGTGGAGAATAACCGTCTTGGGGAAAACCGGTCCTCTCTCTGCCCATAAAAGAACCCTCAGTTTACCCATCTAAATGATCTGAAGGCGTATGGCAGCAGGGTAAGAGACAGAAACTCGGTTTTCAGTCTGTTAAAGAGGGTTCTGTTCGATTCAATTTCCAGTTCTCTGCAAGAGGGCTCGTAGCAAGATGAACAAAGGGTTCGAATATCAAATGGATCCAGGTTCGAATTTGTTCCACTGTATTAAGATAAAATTTTAACATTCCTTGCCTAATCCTTGGGAAATGGAGTAAAAACACGTTGAGACTTGGAACATTTGATTAAAGACAATATTCAACCAATGAAGATGCTCAACACATCAGTCCTACTTAGTTATAACAGTGCTGCAAATCCAAATTCCAGCGAGCATACTAAGATCATAAAGACACAGAAGTACTTTTGTTATATTATTGTTTCATCACATAACATCAAATTCTGATATATGAAGTAAAAGACAACTTTCTATTAGGAAAAAAAACCCAGGTACATAATGTAATCCAGATTTGAAATTAATGGTTTTTGAGAGGACAAAGGAGTCAATTTCAACCTCTTATGCTGGTAAATATATGTTATAGCAGTAACAAAAATTTTAGATGAGAGGAAACATGTAATGTACCCGACCTACCCAGGGTCGGGCCAATGCCACTTTTAAAAACACTTCTCATGTTCTGATACCAAATTATAACATATCCAGCCTTAAATGATTGGGCCATGCCACACAGAACCACTTGCGGAACTTCATACCAAAATAAAACATGCATGTATTCTACAAATACACAGATTCATGTGGAAATAACAGTACAATTATACATGCAACATACACAGGCAAAACCCATAACTTAAACACATGTATATATACACACATCACGTAAGTTAACACACAATTGATACTTATCTTTGCTTGAAGATCACCAACTGCGTGCAGACCTTCCACGATCCTCCCAGCCTTAGACCACGTTGCTCATGTTAGAATATAAGTGGATGTGCTCGTTTTACCATTGACAATACCCTTGTCACACAACCATAGGCCGAAGCCACCCTTTGAGCACCTTAACCTTGACAGAGAATCACTCCGGAAGCAAACCCTAGGCTAGATAGCCAAACAAAGGGTAGCACACATTTCCCCAAGGATAACGCATCAATAATAGATGATCAGATAGTCCAAACCCTAGCCAAGAGATATTCCAAGCGTAACTGCTAGCTACAACAGTTGCAACGGTAGCAATCCTCCAAACCTGTGCAGAAACTCGTCAACTGCAGTGCGCACAAGTGTTGCTCTGCAATTCTGAGACTGCCTGCCAGAATGAGAACTAGCCTCTTGTATTTATACTAATTCTGGCTAACTGCCTGGGCCGACTTCTCATTTTGGGTATCTGTCTGTTCAGTATATATTATTATTTTTGGCCGACTTCTTCTCTTGAAGGCTAATAACCTAATATAAATTATCTTCTTGCGCCGACAAGTCTTCTAGGGTTATTAGCCAACTCATTAGGGTTTCTTCTTGCTTTCCGGAGTATTCTATTCTCGTCAGGTTTACACGTGGAGGTAAATACCTCCCACAACTACCATAATATCAACACTCCCTCCTAGCTAGGGAGGTATTACAGGTAATGGTCTTGAGCACAAAACATACCATTCACCTCGTAGCATCAACATAGTTATATAGACTAGATCGTGAGAACCATTATCATCATCAGCTGCATCATCTCTTGAAACAATACTCTATCTGAGTAATCAGACATGATGCTCACTCCACAGAGTGATACAACAACCATTCTTCTAATCTAGAAGAGTAAATGTTCAGAACCATTTTTTGTCTGGAAAATCTTTGTTCATCATTCATTTGGCTGATAATTATTTACCAAACTGTTGACAGTCTTCAAGGTAATCGAAACAGAAATAGAACACAATTGTGTCTATCCATAGTAGTACATAACTACAATCCAGTGGTACACTAACCACACCAAGTAGCAAACAAGTACTTGATCAATAACGTATAGTCACGAACAGTGGAACACATCCACCACAGTAGTATACATCTACTATCATACAATCTTCATAAAAATCATCTGATATTAACCTGCACAGAAACAATGTTATGATATAAACTGAATCATCTGGGCTAATCTTTCACTCACATCTGTGAGATCTGAAAGAATATCTGCCCTCAAAAGGTAAAACATCAATGATGAGTTGTTTGGACTATTCTTCTCAAGCAAGTAAGAATAACTGTCCTGATTTCTGAGCCTGTACCATTCCCCACCCTGGGTCATTCTTCCTACACTAATCAAAGTGCACCCTGGAGAGAATGTATAAACCATAAGGAATGCCTGTCCTTGATTGTTGAGCCTGGACCATTCCTCCTACACTAATCAAAGTGCACCTTGGAGAAAATGTATAAATCCTAAGGAATGACTGTTCAGACCATTTCCTCTGTTAACCACAAAAGGAAAAGACTGTCCTGTATCAACCTCCAAAACAAACCATTCCTCATGTTAACCACAATGAGAAATCGTTGTCCGGCGAGGCGGGCCAATCTTTTTGAGTAACCCTCAAGAAGAGAGAGTTCCCTAGACCACTCCCCATGTTAACCACAATGGGAAGTCGCTGTCTATGATACATCAATGATCTGGACCATTTACCATGTTAACCACAATGGGAAATTGCTGTCCATCAGAAATCTCAATCCACTTTCCGAACTGGAAAGGAAACTGCTCATCCTAGACCATTTTTTGAACTGAAAAGTGACTGTCCATAAATCAATACATATCAGTGCTCCCTACCAACCTGGGAGTCATCTCTTCCTTTTTCAATAGGGAAGTCGTCTCCACGAGCTCTAGCTTGAGTACGCAAACTCTCTCATCTTGGATAAAAGCTTTACCAAGATGTCTGTTTATCTTGCTCATCTGTGGAGATATGTAATGGATAACCTCTTTCTCCTTTCTGAACTTCATCACGGATAATGTGATGCTTGATTTCAAATGTACTTTGTTCTGGAGTACTGGCCTTCTTTGAAGGCTTCATGTAGCTCTGATCAATAAAGTATATCATTGTTGGAACACTGGAACATATCCATGTGACACTTCTTTTGTCATCATGAGATCTGATCTACTGAGTAATCATCTTGATACAATATCTCTGTTATAGAGAATCTTCACCATGCTTCTGCTGTGCATTGGAGGTTCTTCACCAAGTTATCTTCTTCCATCTATATACAAGGGTCTCTTTCTGGTATGCCTCAAGGTCTTGAGGTTTCTCTTCATATGCTCTCTGTTCAATTTCTCTGAAGAACATTCTTTGCATTCATCTTGATGTAGCACTCCAACCTATGGATGATATAATGACTCATGTAGAGGTATAGTCTTCTCCCTCCATGTAGGAGAACCTCTAGTTCTAGATCTTGAAATGCTTTCATTCATAAGTCTTCTATATACTGTTCTTCATCACAACTTTCATTTCTGCTTGATTGCTTTCATATTAGGCTGGTAGTCTTGTGATTCTTGATACAATGACTCGTTGTTCATGCTTCTCTTCTTTCTTGGAATCTTCATGTTCTTTCTTATGTTTTTCTTTAGCTCTTGGGTCCATGGAGTTTCTTATAGATTCCATGCCTTAAGGATTCCATTTATTTCTTTCATAATAGGATCACAGATGTGGATGGACAACCAGGGATACTTTAAGGCTTCTCTTCGAAGAAGTCTTCTTCTAAGGTCGAACTGAACACGTATTGCCTTTCATGGCTGCTACCATGGATATATACTTCATCATTTTCAATGGATCATAGGATTAGCTCCCTCCTAATCCTTGCTTTATGCATGCTCTTCTCTTTGGTGATGTATAATCGACTCCCTCCATCTGGGAGAGTCCACGCTTCCATCTGCATCCTTGTTGTCTACTGCAATATATAATTGGCTCTCTTTGTCTGACATAGTCCATGCTTCGGTCTTTTTGTCTTCTACAAAAACGTCATAAGTCTTTCTCCAATTTCCTCTTGATTGCTGACTTCTTTCTATATTGGCTTCTTCTAAGTCTATTCATGATTGATTCGACTTATCTTGCAATAGCTTCCACATGATTTGTTTGATGTATTTCATTCTTTCATGTATTATCTAATGATATAAATCCTTATCTTGTTTTTCTTCCATCGATATAGTTCTTCTTGGAACACATTATCTTCCAAGAGATAGATATACAAGATATGTACAGAGACGATGCAAACAAGATATGTACAAGGAATAAGAAGAGTATTGTTACCTTTAGAAGAAGAAGTCTCTTTCATCCTGCTTAGTCTTCTTTGTAGGTTCCTTTTCTTCGGCAACTGATGCTTCGTGTTTCTCCTTCCTTTTCTTTGGTCTGAGGCAATGATTCTTGTAGTGGCCATACATTTGACGGTTGAAGCATTGTACTTCTGAAATGTCTTTCTCTTGATTTGGCTTCCTCCTTGAACCAAACTTCCTTTTGTTCCTGAAATTCTTGAATCTTGCTGTGAAGGCTTGATCATCGTACTTCTTTTTGGGTTTCTCTTTTGCACTGATCCTTGATTCTTCTTGAGCACAATAGGTCCAAATTTCTTCAAATGTCGGATACTCCTTCCTTGTGTTCATGCTTGCGGCAAATGCATCCCACGTCTTGGGAAGACCATTGAGTACTATTTTTACCAATTTCTTCTCTGAAACAATTTCTTCAATAGCTTGTAGTTGATCTCGTAACTGAGATATTCTCACAAAGTACGATGTTATGCTGTTATCATCATTCATCTTCATGTCATGGAGCTCGTTCTTTAGACTCATTATTTGTCCAATGTTTATGACTGAGAAGAGGTTTGTTAAGGCATCGTACATCTTCTTCGATGAGTTAAGATGGGAGATGTAGGATATCAAGTGGTCTTTGATAGAATCCACTATGATACTAATGGAATTGATGTCATTGTCTTTGAACTTCTCCATAGCTGCAATGTTCTGCAGTTCCTTCTCTTTCCCTTCTTCAAACTCTGGTTTCACGATCTTTCCTTTCACGATATCCAACACTTTATTCTTGGCAAGGATGAGATCAATCCTTGTCTTCCACGCTATGAAGTTAGAGGCTCCATCTAACTTGTTCTCTGACTTCATAGAATAAGTCATGGCTTCTTTGACTTGGTCAAACCCTAGATTTGACCACAAACTCAAACTTGACGTCTTGGCTTGCTGAGATTACTAGGAGATGCGCTAGGCTAGGGTGCACTGATCTATCCATAGATTAGGTCAATCCCTTCACTTAAGGTGTCTCAACCAGAGGATTAGGGTTTCTGCAACTCCACCTGCTAGTAACCATAGCGGTAGTGCTTTGGTGACTTCTCCTGCTAGAAACCCTAGCGACAATTTTTCAACGAGCTTAATATCCTCACGGCTATGTTTCCTTCCAGCGGTTAGACTGAATGAAGGAGGTGTGGGCCCATAACCTCTTAGAATATAAGTGGATTTGTTCATTTTACCATTGAAAATACCCTTGTCACCCAACCATAGGCTGAAGCCACCCTCCGAGCGCCTTAACCTTGACAGAGAATCACTCCAGAAGCAAACCCTAGGCTAGATAGCCAAACAAAGGGTAGCGCACCTTTCCCCAAGGATAGAGCATCAATAATAGCTGATCAGATAGTCCAAACCCCAGCCAAGAGATAGTCCAAGCGTAACTGCTAGCTACAACAGTTGCAACAACAAATGTCCTCCAAACCTGCGCAAAAAATCGGCAACTATAGTGCGCACAAGTGTTGCTCTGCAATTCTGAGACTGCCTACCAGAATGAGAACTGGCCTCTTGTATTTATACTAATTCTAGCTAACTACTTGGGCCAACTTCTCATTCTGGGTATCTGTCTGTTCAATATATATTATTATTTCTGGCCGGCTTCTTCTCTTGGTGGCTAATAACCTAATATATTATCTTCTTGAGCTGACAAGTCTTCTAGGGTTATTAGCCAACTCATTAGGGTTTCTTCTTGCTTCCCAGAGTATTCTATCCTCGCCAGGTTTACACGTGGAGGTAAATACCTCCCACAACTACCATAATATCAACAACTCAAAACTCTCAGCAATGGATTACCCCTGAGCTAGGACTAAACTCCACTTGGGTAAAGGGATTCCTAATAAGGCTGAAGCTACACAATCAATAGGAAGGATTTCATCCCAGGAGCCAACTCAAATTAACAACCTGCAACCTCTCATTCCCCACATGCCTATCCCACCCAGGGAAGTGTGCCCCTTCTCTGCTCAACAATCCTTCGACTGTCCCACTTCCCTTCCAAGGCTTCAACAACATGCCAGACATGAAGTCTTAGAGCACCATAGCTATAGTGGGTTTCCCTCAGGAAATCACTTCCCCAACAATTCTCTCACCTGGATAGAGTTGCTCACGAGCCTGACAACCCGCCTCTTCAATCCCATGGGCCTGGAAACCTGCTTCTTCAGTCTAACGCTTAAGTCAACCAGGTATGATGATGACAACAAAAAAGTTTAGGTATGGAACAAGTAATGGCAACAACCAAAATTAGGGCATGGAACATGTGCTGCTCATAACATGAAATGTACGGGATTACTGCTGAAGGTGTGAGTGATGCATGGAGAGATTCGGTCGATGGAGTCAATGGATGCATGAGTGATTGCGTTGGTGAATGGGGAAGGATCCCAAAACATACTAACTTCCCCCACATAATTTTTCATGCGCCCTTGATGACACATGGATCTCTTGGAGCTCGTTTTTCTCCACTTGTGATTCATTCCCTTCCCACAAGAACTTAGGATAAAACAATTATCCTCACCATAGTCTTTAGGAATAGTATTATAATATTCCCTTGGAGATAATCCCTCTAGCTTATCCCCCTTTCCTAGGCTCTTAGCCCCCCCTTCCCTTCCTAGTGGAGTTTAGTCTCCCATACTCTTTTATCGTGGTCGGTCTACACACAATGATGTATTATATTAATGATACAAGTGTTTACATATACAAAAATAGGCTCACTCGCCTTTAGCATCTAGGATCTCCGGCCCAATCATCACATAAGCCTTCTAGCTTATAATTATCTGTCTCACTAGCCTATAAAACATATTCACATTTACAACTGGGGGTGTTACATCTCGCTCCCCTTATTTTATGCACTGTCCTCAGTGCATTATATATACACATATACAACCAAAAGTTCAAAAACTTTCAAAAAAATGCGGGTATTCTGCCTGCATAGCATTCTCGTGCTCCCAAGTTGCATCCTCAGGACTGTACCAGGTCCATTGGACCTTTACTAGCTCTATGGCTCGATTGCAGAGCTGCTTGATTTTCCAGTCCAGTATGCACACCAGATGCACTTGAAAACTGCCTTCTTGCTCCACCTGAATCACATTCTAATCAATCACATGATTAACATCAGGTATATACTTCTTGAGCAATGATACACGGAATACATTATAATAGATATTGATGCAGGTAATGCAAGCATATATGCTACAAGCCCAATCCTCTCTAGGATTTCAAATGGCCCACAATAACGAGCTGCCAACTTGGAACAATTTCCCAACTTCAGGGAACTTCTGTTGGCTTTCACTTTCAAGAATACATGGTCACCCACTTTAAATTCCCTGTGAATTATGCCTTTATCGGCATAACTTTTCTGCCTTTCTTGGGCAGTCTTTAAATTCTGCTTTGTTTACGACATCTACTTTTCCATTTCCCTGAGTAATTCAGGCCCAACTATTGCTCTATTTGATGGGTTGTCCCAACTTATAGGTGTGTTGAACTTTCTACCATAAAGTGACTCAAATGGGCACATCTTTAGAGATGCTTGGTACCCATTGTTATAAGCAAACTCTACCAAGTGTATGTAGTCTTCCCATTTTGATGGTTTATCCATCACATACATCCTCAACATATCATGAATCACTTGATTCAACCTCTCTGTTTGTCCATCAGATTCTGGATGATAAGCTGTGCTAAAATTCAAATTTGTTCCAAATCCTTTAAACAATCATTTCCAGAATTTTGAGGTAAACTTTGGATCTTTGTTAGACAGAATTGTCTTGGGTATACCATGCAATCAATCAATTTCGCTCATAAAAATATCAACAACGTTGGTTTCCTTGTGAGTGAGCTTCACTGGAATAAAATGGGAAGCTTTAGTAAGCTTGTCCACCACTACCATGACACAATCATGCTGCTTGCTTGTTCTGGGCAGCTTGGTGATAAAATCCATTGTTACCACTTCCCATTTCCATTCAAGAATGGGTAATGGCTGCAACAAATCAACTGGGTGTCTATGCTCGACCTTGACCTTTTGACATTCCAAACATTTGGCAATGTACCCAACAAATTCTTTCTTCATGCCTGGCCAATAATATTGGCTCTTGACAACTGCAATAGTTTTCTGGTACCCTGGTTTTCCAACATAAGGTACGTTATGCATTTCTCTCAATATCATACTTTTCAATTCTTGAGAATTGGGTACATAAATTGTGCCTCTATACATGAGAATTTCATCATTCCCCAACTTGTAGTCTTCAATCTTCTGCTGCAAAATGCATTGCTGAAATTTTGTTACTATTTCCATGTATTGCAAATTTGATTTTGCAGCCTCCAAGATTTTGTCCTTTAAATCTGATTGGTAATTGCTAATGGATGTAGCATGCAACTCATGCACCCTTCTACTAAGTGTGTCAACTACCTTGTTCTCTTTCCCTTTGATATGTTTTATATTAAAGTCATATTCACTGAGAAATTCCAACCACTTGCTCTACCTGGCATTTAGAATTGGCTATTCAAATAGATATTTTAGACCATTATGGTCTTTCCTCAGCTCAAACCTTTTTCCCATGAGGTAGTGCCTCCACTTCTTTAAGGCATGCACTATGGATTCCAACTCCAAATCATGAGTGACATAAATCCTTTCATGCTCCTTCAACTTCTTTGATTCATAACATACAACATACCCATTTTGACCGATGACTCCACCAAGTCCTTCTTTACATGCATTTGTGCATACAATGAAGTCTTCATTTGGATCAACAATCCTTATTATTGGAGCACTAGTTAATAATTGCTTCAAGTGCTGTAAACTCTTTTCACACTCCAATGTCCACTAAAACTTCACTCCCTTCTTTTGCAAGGAAGTGATCGAGTGTGCAATCTTTGAGAATCCCTCAATAAATCTTCTATAGTAGCCTACAAGGCCCATGAAGGATCTGAATTATGTCACATTCTTAGGTGCTGACCATCCTTTAATGGCCTCAATCTTTTCAGGATCCATTATTATCCCTTCCTCTGATATGATATGTCCCAAATAACGAATTTGGTTTTGATAAAATGAGCACTTGCTCACTTTGGCATACAACTGATGCTCCCTTAATACTTGTAGTACCATCCTCAAGTGTTGTTCATGCTCTTCCTATGAATTATAATATATAATAATGTCATCCAAAAAGACAACGATAAACTTATCTAAGTATTCTATGAAAATACCATTCATTAAACACATGAAGACATCTGGTGCATTTAAGAACCCAAATGGCACCGTCGTGAAGTCATAATGACCATACCTTGTCTTGAAAGTAGTCTTGTTGATGTCTTCATCTTTAATTCTTACCTGATGATAACCTGACCCGAGATCAATCTTGGAGAATATTTTTGCATTCTTCAACTGATCAAAGAGGTCATCGATACTTGGAAAATGATACTTATTATTTACACTTACTTTGTTCAACTGCCTGAAGTCAATACAAAGTCTCAATGTTCCATCCTTCTTCTTTACAAATAAGACCGGGGTACCCCAAGGTGACACACTTGGGTGTATATACCCATTCTTCATAAGCTTTTCAAGTTGCATTTGCAACTCTTTTAATTCTGGTGTACTCATCCTGTACGGGGTCTTGGATACTGGAGCTGTAATCCTAGTATTTCTTTAAATACAACCTTAAATTCCTTTAGGACTGCATAATACTCAATGTTTGACACTCTATGTTTAGGCGCCTCTTTCTTATGAGTTGTAAATATTTGACATCCTTTTCTGTAACATTTCTTTAGCTGCAATGCTGAAATTTCTCTAACAGTTACTGCCGTGAGAATTCCTTGTACCGTCCTTAAGTTTCCTTCCTCATCCCAACAAGTAAATTCTTTATTATAATAGTCTAGGATAGCATGGTATTGGTCCAACCAATCCATACCAATTAGAAAATCATAGGAACCTAAAGGCAAGATGTTCAAATCTACCCCGATGCTTAGTCCATTCATGTCCACTCGACATGACTTAACCATCTCATTAACTTTTCTTTTGGATTTGGTATCCAACTACACCAACCAAGATTTTCCATGCTTGCTTCTTGGCAAATGAAATCTTTCCACCATCTTAGGATCTATATAACTATGACTAGATTCTGAATCAATTAAAATTGCAATGGTTTGGTTGTTGATCATACCTTCCACTTCAATCATATGTGACTGAAACTCAACTTTCTTGTTGTCCAGGGCTACATAGATCCTAGGTACATTTCTTCCCATGTCCTCTACTATTTCAGTTTGTTGTACATTGTGAGTAAATCTCACTTTTTCACCTCTGTGAGGACAATCTCTATACTTATGATCTCCCTTACAACCCCAACATTGAATAGGTGGCTGCCTTGACCTTTGCCCTCATGTCTCAATCATTCTAGGCTCTTTAGAAGCTGGATGTCCATGAGGACTATTTTTGAAGAATGGTGGCTTAGTCCCCTTCTTTCTTAGTTCCATCTTGTATTTCTTCTTGTCTTTCTAAGCTTTTTGGAAAGTTGGCTTTCCTTTATGCTGATCATACATGAATTTAGCTCGCCTTATGGTCTCCTCCAATGTTTTGGGATCATCATATTGTATCTTGTCACTGATGAATGATGGCATCCCACTCAAATACCTCTAGATCTTAACTATCTCATCCTTGATGAAGGAGACATACTTTAGTAGTTCTAAAAACCTTCTTTCATATTCATCTATAGTCATACTCCCTAGCTTGAGTTCAAAGAAATCCATTTTCTTGTCATAGTATCTCTTAGTCAAGTATTTCTTTTGAAAATACTTCTTGAATTCCTTCCAAGTAACATTTTTCTGTTTAATGTGCTGCACTTGCACAAGTTGGTCCCACCACATTGATGCCTTTCTCTTGAGCTGATAGATAACAATTCTTCCTTCTACATGTGAAGAATAGTTATGCAATTGAAAATACTTTCTTATTCCTAGCAGCCATGTCTTTGCATCTTCATCCTTTTTGTGCTCACCTTCAAATGTAGGAGGTTTGATTTTGTTCATTTCTCCTTGTATCTCATCCACCCTAGACCTCTTCTTATGATTCTTGACAGGGGATGGATTTGAGCTAATGTCTTCTCTCCTTGTGAAATGACTTGGGGAATGAAGGTGATGTCTGCTGACACTTCTTGTTCTTCCTCTCTTATCAGGAGACCCATGGCTTTCTGATTTGATCGAGACATTCTCCTTATCCATCTTCTTTTCTATTCTATCCAAGATTTGCATTAAATTTATATTGAATTCCTCCTAATGCTCCTCGAATTTCATAATCCTTTCATTATCAAATTCATAACTTTGGACATCCTTTTGTAGATTTTTAATGGTTTCAACCAAGTTCAATCTTTCTCCCTTTCCTTCTCCATGTCCATTTGATTTTGTACCTTCATTACCCATATAGAAATCCATCCCTTTGATCTCATATTCTTGGATGTAAGACCCCTGTGTATCCTCCATGATCCTGCACTTTGTGATGATCCTGATCTGATCTAGTTGTTGTTAACTCTGCAAAATGTGAAACCAACAAAACTTTTTTAGGTTGATTACTTGATCAAATCCAAGAAATTATGCTCTATTCTGGTTCCATAATACATCTGAATTATTTCTTCTGATTTTCCTAAAAAATTCCTACCTAGGTCAATTTTCTAAGTGAGTAGTTATATTCTAATTTTCAAGACCTTTCCAATGCCTGCTTCCATGTTCAATTCTGAGTCTTGAGCAACAAGTTATGGATATTTGTAAATTGTCCTTCCCAAGAGGTAATCCCTGCACATTATTCTTTTTCTTCAGAGTCTAATTAGCTCTTGGACTTGTGCTGGATCCTCTCATAAATTACATAAGCCTTCTCTACCTGTTTAGGTGTAGGTCTGTACAAATAAGAACCCCACATATTCCTTCTTTTATCCCCTTTCTATATTTGAAAACAACAATTCAGGCACTAGCCTCCTTTTATTTCAACCAAAGTCTCATATGACCAAGGGCTATGGCGAAGTGCTTAGATGGAAGGTGATTTTCTGGAGCTTTGGGACTTCAGGCTTCATAGGTTTCTTCTTCATCACACTTCACTTCCTTCGAATGATGAACTGGCAAAATACTTTGGCACTCCCTGGCTTCGGAGCTTCGTGATTCAAAGGATTTCACGACACCACATTATAATTCCTTTGAACACCAAAGTGGAAAACCCCCGAAGGGTTCAAGTATCAATGCTTTCGACTTCTAGCTAAGATCAATGGTCATTAGGAGCTCCAGGACTTCGAGCTTCGAGACTTCCTGCAACTCCAATACACAATATGTCCGAACCGCCAAACGTTGAAACTGAGATCGACGAATCTTGGTCCTCTCATTGCCAATGATCGGGATCTCCTCCGGAACTCTGGGCTTCATGAGTTCTTGCTATTGATCATCAACAAACCCCCAAACTGGTGAAATCCAAATTTTTGAACTTCTGGGGTTTCATTAACAGCTATGCACCAGGGGGTGATACGTGTAAAATTATGGAGATGACACGTGGCCTAGTCGACGGTTGACACGTGTTAAGTTATAATTGGCCCAAAAGGTCTGTGCAAATAATGCAATAGGACGACACATGACACGTATAAAGTGGGTCCACGTTGTTGAGGAAACTATATGAAATGATCTTACTCAAGCATTTTTAGATCTTTCTTGGCTAAAGCAAGATAGACATGAATATCACCCTATGTTTATAGCCTCAAAAATTGTTTCCTAATCCACAAGTATTGGTTACAAGGGCTTACGCTGATTTTCTTATAAATAAAAGATTGTTGAAAAAATCAATATTTATGTAACTTTTTGAATATAACAGATGCAAAAGTAAATGTAGAGACATAAACAAAAATACCAAGTCAATAATTAACACAGATGAGACATAAAACAATCACTTATTTCATTCCAATTTATCAAAAGAATCATTCTCTTTACAAAATTCCCTGAGGAAGTTTGGACCAAAGTCAAACTTAGATGTCCCCGATGAAAACCATACAAAAGGACTTTTGACAGAAAGTAAAAACTGAACTTTAAAAGCTGGATCAACTTGCCACAGATTGCTTCCCATTCGACTTTGCACAATATCATTTATCAGTCATGAAATTTAATTCACAAACAAACAAGTCTACACAGACTATCAAAGATAGATCAACACCTCTGAAAAACAAGTGTCTGAATGATGTAATTCAACCTTGAATCTTGCTATCTACAATAGGACCCTACTGTCATAAAAGATAATTAGGCTTTCAATGAATTAAAGAATGAATGAAAATTGAACTATCTCAATAAAACTCAAGACCAGACCTTAGTATGTTTTTTCCTTCTATTCTCCTCTTGTTCATCCTTCTCTTTTTTCCTTTAAGCAATCAAAATTAGTTGAAGTAGTTAAACTATCTCTTTTAGTTAAGTTAACTAAAACTCAACTAACTTTTTATTTAGGGGGAAAATTAATAAAATAATAATAAGGGTCTTTAATAAATAATAACTAGTAGGTGGGACCCCTTGTGACTCCCTTTTGTTTCTTAACAAACATAAACACAACTAGTTAATCAATCAAACACATCCCTCCTTGTGGCTCCCATCATCACTCTCATAATTTGAAAATTAATATCAATGATATTTGAAGCCATATCCAAAAAAAGATAATATTCAATGTAACACTCTTTCTGTTTCAGCTGCGACGCTCTGATACCATACTGTAATGCCCCCTTTCCCAGGTTGGGCAGGTGCTACTTCGCGGAATAACAATCTCATGCTTAATTATATATTTATATATATGACATGATTTCAAGCAAATGAAACACACTTAAACTCAGAGTAAGCATAAGAATTATTGCTATTATAAATAATCAATGGATTTAACATTAATTCATATGCACAACAAAATACATGATAATTATAAATACACAAACATGCAAAAACATAATTGAAACATCATCTGTTACTTATCTTTGAAAACAGTGGCAATTCAACCAACCAGGTGCAGGCCTTCCACGAACCTCCCAGCCTTAGACTGCGCCTCTCATCAAGCTCAGCAGTAGGTCACCCCTGAGATGGGACTAAGCTCCACCCCAAGGCAATGAATCCTAGGCTAGGCTGAGGTTACAGGGAAAACACACGGTCACAAGGAAGGAATTCTCTCCCAAGAACCACTCATACTCATTGCCCATAGACTCTCCTTCCCCACATGCTTGTTCCACTCCAGGAGTATACACCTTCTTTGTCACCTAGACAATCCTTCAGCTACTAACCTCCCTTGCCTTGGGTTTCAGCAACAGACTGGATTGGAAGTCTCCGAGTTTTGTGACAGCCACAGGGTTCCTTCCAGGAGTTCTCTCCTTCCTCTGTGCACTCTCTCACCTGGAGAGAATCGATCATAGGCCAAGCAACCTGTTCTTCCAACTTCAATCACCTCTCTCACCTGGAGAGAGTGTTGTACAAACTGGCCAACCAGCCACATGAAACCCAGCACTACGTGGCCACAACAACCAACGGGGAACAAACACGGGCTTTCCAACAAGCTCAACAATGAAGGAATGGTCTCACGATTATGTATTTGGGATAGGGACTCCACGCACAGGCTCGATCTGCTCAGACAAAGGATGAATTGACTTTCCAGAAATCAACACAGACTATCCCCAAAATCAACATAGAATTTTCCCACGGTTTCTGAATTGCCCGAAGTCTCTTGTAGAGGTCGCATTGGATGTACCGTTCAAAAGTCCGGGTAGAATGGAGGAGGAACCCCCTCATGGCTCAACTCAACCGTTTTATTTGCATGAGTTTGGTTTGACACTTGTAATCCATGAAACTGCACGCGTTCCTCCCACCATTTGGAAGTTACATGTCATTTCAAAATAACTTAGGATAAAAACATATATTTTCACATGTCTCTTTGGAATAATATTGAAATATTATTCCCAAGACTTAAGCCCTTAGGCTTAGCCCCTAGGCTCCACACTTAGCCCATTTTCCCACCTTCCAGCCCCTAATCCCTTGCCCACTCTGTGGAATCTTAGTCCCCCATCACTCATTCATCATGGTTGGTCTGCACGCGGCGATGTTTATATTTTATTACTGTTCTGCATAAATACAGGTACAAAAATCAGGCTCTTGGCCTTCAACACTTAGGCTCTCTGGCCTAACAATAACATAAGCCCACTAGCTTGTATAAACTCAGCTCACCAGCCTATTAAACATATTTACAATTCATTTCATAAACAAGATTTACAATAGGGCTCGGCCTTGGGGACATTACAATCCCCCTCTCCTTATTTATGCACTGTCCTTAGTGCAACTTTACACTAAGGAATGCAATTCAAAGCAAGGTATGCCTACTGAGTTTTTTTTAGCATCAATTCTGCACACAATAATATTATTTGTCAAATCCTTGAATAGGTATTTGAATCGCTAAATATTATGTAAAATATAATTTAACTACAAAAGTCACAATTCTCAAAATTTTGTAAACACTATTATTTTGCTTCTTCATAGGAAAAAATTAATCTTAATGCAGCTTCATGAAAGAGATAGTATATTTGTTGGTGTGTTTAGGTGGATTTTTCCTTCCAACATGAAACTTTGCATTTTCCCACAAAGCAAATGGTAGATGGTTCCATGAGAGTTTGCTAATAATTCAAGCCTTCTCCACTAAATCTACCTTTGCTAATGGTACTTCCAAACAGATCATAAAACCTCAAGTCTCTATTTTGGTGCTGAAATAAGAGCTCCATATCTAGCATAGCATGCCATCTTGCTATGGAGTATTAAATATAAATAGTTTACCTTAATTAAAATAACATATAGCTACCACTTGTCTTATCTTATCTCCACTCACAAAGGAGATGACACTACAAAAAGCGAGGCTTACTTTGACACAAAGGAAAGGAAGAGATCAATGTAGTCTAATCCATTCACCTCAAAGCAATATCTATCATCCAAATATAGATATCAAGAACAATAGTGCTGATCAAACCTCTTAGAGTAATGTGTTGATGATGAAATACCTCAGGGTTGTGGTAAACACCAGATTGATCTCATTGTATTTATCAATTAAGTAATTTGTATCATTTGCTTGGGATTTCCATTGATGATGTACCACATTTTCCCCTTTAAATTCTACTATCATCATGTCTCTTAGTATCAACTGAGAAAAGTCAATGTTCATGCCAAAGAATGCCTCAAAAATGACCTTGCATTTTGAGTGGTAACATACTCTGCATTTGGATCCTCCTACTATTGATCCATCTCTATTCTTATCTCTCTCTTCTAACATATATCATTGTACAAGAAATGGAGGAAGATCTCATTTTTTTCTTCTTTCCCTACTTGCTTCACTATGTCTCTTAGATAGGTTTGTGATTGAGAGTTAGCAATAGATTGCAGACTCTGGTTGAATGACTCCACAATTATCATTGTGATTGTTTATGATCTTATGTGATGTGGAAGAGTTGAATAATCTTGGCTTCCCTGAGATCTCTGAGAGTAATTGGTGTGTTCCTATTTGTCTGAGAACTTGTTCTTTCTACAACCCTCAACAATAAAGATCTACTGATTTTTTTGTGACCATTACTTGTGTTCAATTGCGTACATAATTCTATAGTTCATAGAATCTTACTTCCTTAATAGGAAATTGAGTAGAAAGAAGAAAATATATTTCATTTTCCTTTTCGACTCCATACAAGGCACGGTGAATTTACATGGCTGTTTAACCATTCAAAATAAACAAGCTTAATAAACTTACTCAATTTTTATGGATTCTAGCATATGGGTCATTTCAATTAGTCATTATGCTTTTGTTTTATTTAATTTATAGTAAAAAAACAAATTTATCTTGTTGGTTTTTAACCCTTTTTGCAAAAATAAGGACTAGCTATACTCCCTCCTCGATTTTTGTGTGCATAGGAAAATATATAAATTGAAAAAAAAAACATTTAATTAGTGATTTCTTCAATAAAAATAGTAAAAAAAACTTTTTCTTTGTCATTGTTCTCACATAGTAATTAGCAGTTTTTCATCTTAGTTTGCATTAGTTTGCATGCCGACTTTTATTGAACATTATTTGCAACAATTCAACATGGATTTTCATCAATGTGGAGTGGTTTTCTACTTCTTGTCCTCCATTGTTTTAGCACAGAACAACAAGGCACTTTTTCCTTTAGATTGATTTTATATACTTAGCTTAGTTTGCATTATTTTCCATGCCTATTAACTTATTGTCTACTTTTTCTGTTTGCTGGTTTTTATAGGACAACAACATATTATCATTAATTTAATGTTGTATTTATCCTATTCTTTATCATTTAATGCACTAAACTAATTAGGGAAGATCCCCTGTGATTGAAAGAGTACGAATTCAAAGTCAAGTCACTATTTCAAACTAAGTCACATCCATACTCAAGTCATAATATCACTCCTAAATTCTTATTCACTATTTCAAACCAACAACTTCTTTCTTATTTGATCCTCATCCACCACTGCATCCTTTTCTTGAACGATCCTTTCCCTCTGAGCTTAGAATTGTCAATAAGCTTGGCATTGTCATTGTTGTTAAAGGTCTAAGGTATGGTTCACAATTATTTTTCATAGCCTTCTTACTATTCAATTTCTCTTCAAGTATAGGCACATATTCGAAATGCCAATGGAGTAGCTCAATCTAGGAATTCATTGTTTGCACCATATTACAACTTCATCTTGGAAGAATTCAAATGTTGCACTAGAAGAGTCTCAAACTCAGTCTGGGTTTATAACAGAGCAACATATTATGCAGTCTAGATTTCTCTCTTCCAATATTTGTCATTTGGATTTTGTTCGGATCCCAACAAAATCTACAAGATACATATTCAAGGTTGGTTATCAAGTTCTTTACATATTTCTTAGCCTTAATTGGAGTAAAGGAGTTACATGACATAAAAATTCACCCACATACCATGACGAGACTCAGTTATAATAATGTTTATGTTGTAGGTCAGTGTGCAGTACAATGTGTAGGGTTGTCTTAGCCTCTTTCTTGTTGCTCACACTTTTCTGAGGTGATTAGCATCAAGTAAAGTGTCCCTAGAATTGAAAACGTATAAAGTATGAAACACATTGGTCCACTATGCAACACTAGAGTTCCATATCCCAAGAAGATGTCATCCAACTATTCTAGAGAAATTTAGGCTTCGTTCATCAACATCCGGTTCTTGATAAATGTTTGTGTATGTGATTATAGCCTCCATGCTTCCATATTGAGCACTAATGTTTTATGGATTCAAAACTGAAGCATTTTTCCCGATGCGAGTCTCAATTGATGAACGTATGTCACCTAATACTACTAATTGAGCATGTTTCATTAGGCATCCTCCATGTTCATCACTTAACTTCCAGAACCAAACTTTGATGTTTTTATAGCTTTGCGCCTCTTCACTATGGAAGGCTTGTATGATGATACTATAGGTTCTCCATAATTTGCTCTAGTGCCATCTTTTCCAAGTAAACCCATTGCATGCCATTCATTTTCTTGTACTACACTCTTTCTGTTGGACAATTTATTAAACTGATTATATTTCATATGAGATTGATGACTATATAAATGATTTTTTTTTAAAATGAACTTCTCTAAACTTCCACACAGATAGTATGAATCATCTAATGTAATTTTCTCATTTCCTTTGCAATATAAATAATGTGGTGAGAACTTAGAGTGATCAAGTCCAACACCAAATGTAGTGGAATGGCCTGCAAAACGACAAGAATGGTTTCCTAGAGGACGACAAGATTAATTGGGACTACATGAATTTTTACAACATATATGTTTGGAATATTCAGAAATACAATAATTCCCAGTTGAACAAGCTGAATATGTTCCATGTCCTTCCTCTCCAAACTCCTTAACACAATAGAAACTTATATGTGCATCTCTATCTTCATCAATACAATAACCAAGCAAAAGGATTTCTCCCTCAAAACTACCTCAATTCAATCAATAAGATGCCAAATTCCCTTATTTTCATGCTAGAGTGCTCCTCCAAGTAAAATATGAGGCTATTGCTTATGCCTCAAAATAAGATAGGAAACCAAGAAAACTATATTTCCTCATCAAATATGAAACTGTATGATCTTTCTCCACTTCCTAATTAGCATGATTCCATACACTAATAACATCCATGTTACCAGAAACAGGAAATGGAAAACAGAATAGGAAACAAGAATTGAGTGAGCGACAAATTGCAATAAAGGGTTTGAAGGGATAAGGAAAATGAACCCACCATCTCCTCCTCACTCTTCCAATGTATATTATGCATATAAAATTGATCAACAATGTACTAATGTTGTGTCATGATGGGAATGGGAAAGAGAAACAAGCCTTCTGATTAGGTGTGCATATACAAATCTCTAATGTCATTGGTGTGGGGTATACAAAGCTCTAGATGTCAGTGGCGGGGTATACCAAGGATTTTGATGGAACTCTATAATTTTTTTTCTCATAGAAAACCTTTTAATAGAAGTTGGGGAACCCCTTAGTGGAAATTATAACCACGTGCCTCGAGGAGATTGGAATCCTGGTGGCCACTGAACCCACCACCCCCTTGTCAAATCATAATTGCTTTAGAAGTGAATAGGCAAACTTTGGAAAACACAATAAAAACCTTGACAAACACAACCCTCGATGCTTGCAAAATTGTTTGGAGGAGGGACAAACTATGTTTATTTTCCAAACATGTAAAATGAGTTATTACAATTTAATGAACATATTTTCCTATTATTATATATGGTTTTATACTTTATCAAGAAATTCACAAGACTTCATAATGTTTTATATTTTAGTAAAATATTCACCAAGATCTTATAATTCAGTGAAAGATTCGCCAGGATTTTACAAGATTTTATAATTTAGTGAAAGATTCACCAAGATTTTACAAGATTATATATTTGACTCAAAGACGACACAGAGAATGACCTTGTAGCAAATCAAATGAGAGACAAATGGATTTCCCAAACCGGCTTCAAATGATGAATAGGGGGTGTCATGTTCAAGAGCGACACTTACTGCCAATTAATACGAAGATGATAACATACCCCTTTCCCAAATTTTCCCCCACCATTTCTGGCGAGTAACTCTTTATTTTTATGCAAGCTTGAGGAGGATAACATATGCTTGTTGATGTAAGCTCATCCTTCAGACGAGTTCTTCAGAGTATTTTTAACGAACCCTAAGAAGGAGTGGTTTGGTCCCATTACGGGTCTGTCAATGTTTGTTTAACGAGTCCATAGATAGAAAACTCGAAGGTTTTTCATGATTATAGAGTCTGGAAAAATGCTTAAAAGAGAACTCTCTCAGTTCCTTTTTCATAAAATAGTCTGGAAGAGACTGAAAAATAGATAAATTATCGCTCACCAGATGCTTTCTTCAAATACTTTATCGAGCGTGAAAACAACAAGGTCTCTCGACGATCTTTTCATGTTTAGAGAGTCTGAAAAGAGCTTAAAGAGGACTCCAGGGGGGTTCCTTTTTCGTATAACCTTGTTGAGCCCGATAAAATGATAAAAGTATGCTCGATCATGTTCTCATGTATTTGCGAGCGCAAGAACGGACAAAAACCACGCTCGAGGTTTTATACAAAAACCATAAAAAAAAAACAATCAAAACACGCGACGACAAAGAAAAAATATGTCCGCATCCTTGTATAGAAACCTTGAGGCCATTTCGCCTGCACAAATTACACTCAAAAGGACATTAGGGATTAGGGTTTAATAGATAAATAATCATAAAAAACCAAATGACATAGTAAAAGTAAATAAAAAGGAGTAAATACCCTTTCTACCATATCATTTTTACCTTTCCACTATTTGAGCTCAAAAAACCCCTCTTTTACC
Organism: Picea mariana; assembly: GCA_032191745.1. Classification (NCBI taxonomy): domain Eukaryota; kingdom Viridiplantae; phylum Streptophyta; class Pinopsida; order Pinales; family Pinaceae; genus Picea; species Picea mariana. The sequence goes on from JASDQU010244500.1 coordinate 284,065, forward strand.
CTCCAAGTTCGGCATCAGATTGAAGGAGTTACGAGTGTCCATTCAATGAGCCGTCAGTGACGGTAAGGTAGGCTCTTTGTCCTTAACATTTTCATGGTTTAATTTTGTAATTTTATTGGTTAAAATTTAATTTTTGGGTTGATTTTGCAAGCCCTACTTGCGCGCTTCCATTCTCGCAGGCAGGCTACACGGGACCTGTGAGAATGGGGCATTCTCGCAGGTGACCCTAAGGCAACCTGTGAGGTTCTCGCACTATGCACATAGGGAACCTATGAGAACCGCAAAGCTCAATTTTTTTTTTTAAATTTACCCAATGAACAAGAACCAAAACATGAAAAAAGTTGCTAATATTCTTGTTGTGTCTCTTATGTAGATAATTGGCCAACAAAATGGTGCTTGAATGGCGTGAAAGGGAGCACGAAGAAGACAATGCAATGGCCGAAAATCATCCACCTACTATTGCTGCTTTGAGAGACTGTGGACTCCTTAAGTACTTTCGTATCCTGGGTATGAGGGCTCAAGTCAGGTTGTTAGAGTACTCGACACGTATGTGGGACCCTGATCAGCAGGTATTTCATGTGGGAGTCCACACACTATCCTTAGATATTGAGGAAATTTACTTTGTGACTGGATTGTCACAGTGGGGGTACTATGTGAGATTGACTGGTAGCAGAGGTGGTGGGCTACAGATGAGTGAGTACTGTCATTTACACTGTGTTCCCGAGGCTGAGAGAAAGAAAAGAAAAGTAACTATTTGGGGGGTACGAGATTTGAACCTCTGTACTATCCTATTTATCATAGCTTGGATGGCTGGGAGTTCTGCTCCTCACATGGCGTTACAGAGTTACTTCCAGTATGCTATTGAGTGTATCGAACCTCAGGAGTTTAACTGGGCAGATGCTGTGCTTCGCAGTATAAAAAAGTAGTTGACCAAATGCAGACGAGGCGACCTGAAACAATTTGGGTACGGATATTTGATGGTGTCCTTCTTCCTTGAGAGGGTTCCCTTACTGAGACTGCAGGTTGAGTGGAATTTACTGACTCCCAGGGATCCAAGGACGCTGAGATGGTGTCGGCTCATGGCCTGACACGTAGCAGGACCGATCATCAAGTATGATGATACTCTCTTTGACTGGATTCAACCACAGATGTTGATGGTTGACGACTATGCTTATGCTGGGTTGGATTTCCGAAGAGATCCGGATTTACTACTGCCAGAGGATGCTCAGTGGGGGGACCTTGGTAAGAAGTTACACACATTTTTTCTTTTTAAATGTTTTTTGTGAATTTTTATCATATTCAAATGTTTTTGTTTTATATGTTCGTCCAAAGACTAATACAAAATTCATTTTTGATAACATAGATGTTGGACCTTATAGACCTCCTGGTACTTCTCCCATTCAGTGACGAGGAGAGGTAGCGGCAACACCACAATATGCCAAGGATTATCAGGTGGTGGAACAAAATCTAGAGGGCCTGACCGCAGATATTCCAGACATGCCTCTGGAAGAGGTTCCACGACGCGATCAATGTCATACTGTAGGAGTTTCAGGATCCATGAGTCGAATACTCCGTAGGGTTTCTCGGGCAATCATGTGTTACTGTGAATGTCATCCATGACGTCACTTTGTAGAAGCTATAAGCTTCATTTTTTGACATTTTGGTCTTCGGATAAACTTTTTGTAAAAAACTCTTTCGATCATTATATATACATATGGCTTCTACCAGTTTATCATGTGTTGTGTGAACATTGATGTGATTGATTTATAAATGATTCAAATGTCTGTCTAATACATAATTAGCCAATGCATCTGTTAATGTATTTAGACATCTAGGAATATGTTGATATTCAATGTAATCAAAATAACATTCCAAGAGACGAATTCGCAAATACACCCATAACAAAGTAGGACTTCGAATATAATAGACATTACTTAATTGTAGTACTATAAGCTGTGAATCGAGATGCACAACCAAATGACGGATTTCGAGTGAGATAGCATCAACAAATAACTCAATAACGGCGCTATACTCTGCAATGTTGTTGGTTGCATGACTGAGACACACACCTCGTAAGGAGACAAGTTCATTTGTAGGGGCATAAATTGCCCACGCAACGGAAGCAAGGTTTTGAGTACTATGGCTAGTGCCATCAGTGAAGCCAATATAGGGTAGCGAAGACTCCGACATCTGGAAATCAAACACAACGTCACATAAGGGTAGAGACCAGATAATGACAAAAGCAAACTATAGTAACACACGAAAAGTATGATACATTAAAAATACAAGTACTTGTGCACAGATGATTTTATGCATAGTAATTCTTCAAGTACAACCCATTCCTGGGTTCACTCAAAGGGATACCATCGTAATCTACCAACTCATAAGATCCTTTTTCCAAAACTCGTCGAACGATATAAGGACCTCGCCACATGGCTTCGAATTTCCCAGCTCCTAACATATCTCGATCTTGTTCATAATGAAGAACAAGATCACCTTCGGAGAAAATGCGAGGCTTGACATGCTTGTCGTATTGGGCCTTGACACGCTTTTTCTGAGCTTCTATAACTAGAGTGGCATCACGTTGAGTTTCGTCTAATCGCATAAGATACAATAGACGTTCTTCCTCAACAGAAGTGTTGGGTAGGAGTTCAACAACTAGTTTTAAAGAGGGTATCTCGCATTCAATCGAGAGAATGGCTTCCACGCCATAGACTAACCAGAAAGGTGTAAACCCAGTAGCGGACTTGACGGATGTCCGGTACACCCATAATGATGAAAACAACATTGTGTGCCAACTTGTTTTATGAATCCCTATCATTTGTTGGAGCATAGTTATGAGAACTTTGTTAATCGCTTCGACTTGGTCATTGGCTTGTGAATAATAGGGTGTTGAGTTATCATGGCGAAGACCCAACTTTTCAGTAAGTTTAGACATCATAAAATTCCTAAAGTGGCTACCATGATCAATGACGATAGCTTGGGGAACACCAAAATGAGCTATGACGTGATTAAAAAGGAACAATGTTGCGGTCTTTTCAGTGTTGTCAAATGTCGGCATCGCCTCAGCCCATTTCGTAAAGTAATCGACGGCTACAATAATGTAACCATGCCCCTTGGTCGAGTGATGGTGACATGTCATGAAATTGATGCCCCATTTCACAAAGGGACCAACTGAAACCACAGGGTGAAGAGGAGCGGATGTGACCAGATCTTTTGATTATAGGTCTGGCAGGCATGGCATTTCTGAACGGTGATGATGCAGTCGTTAAACAAAGAAGGCCAAAAATACCCTGCGTGTAAGATCTTCTGGGCAGTAGCATACCCAGACATATGACCACCACATTCTCCAGAATGGTAGTCATTCGGAGCTTTCTCAGCTTCGTCGAATGTTAGGCAACGTCGAAAAATAGAGTCAATCCCCCGACGATAAAGAGTATCCCCGAGGATAATGTATTGACGAGCTTGGTAGCGTATTCAACGTCGTTCAGTACTAGACAAAGTTGGCCGAAAAGTCTAGGTTTAGAGATATATAATGATATCACCATACCAAAGATCATCAGTGCTAATAAGGAAAAGAGATTCATCGGGTAATGAATCAACTGCTACATTTTCCATTGCAGAATGGGGAAAATCGCATATCAACTCATCAAAAACTAAGGACTTCTTAGACTTGGCGCGGTCGAATTCCAAGTCAAACTCTTGGAGTATCACAATCCATTTGGAGTATTTGCCCCATAGCAATTGACGGGTAAGAATGTGTTGCATAGGGTTACAATGAGAAATCACTGTAGTATTGCGTGAGAGGATATAGTGCCAGAAGCGTTGGATGGCTTGGATGACAGCCAAGGCCAGTTTCTCTACATGTTGATACTTGATTTTAGTCGGTGTGAGACTTCTACTCAAGTAGTAAATAACATGTTCATCGTGAGCATCATCCTCTTGGACGAGAACCATGCCAATAGTGTACTCCAAGGCAGTAAGATAAAGAAATAATCGTGACTGTAATCAGGGGGAAAAAGAAGCGGAGCTCGTGTTAAGGACAACTTCAAAGTGTCGAAAGCATTGTTGGCAATGGTATCCCAGACGAACTTTGAATCCTTCTTTAATAGCCGTGTAAATCCACGAGTGATCTCGGCGTAATTTGGAATAAAACGACAAAGAAAATTTTCTTTCCCCTGCAAACTTTGTAATTGGCGAAGTGTAGAAGGAGGAGGGAGATTAAGGATCACCTCAACCTTTAAAGGATCCACCCAGATCCATTGACGTGAAACGATAAAACCTAGAAGACGGCCGGATTCTACGCAAAAAATGCACTTGTGAGGATTCAAACGTATACGATAGAACTGATAGAAAACGAAAATGGCCTGGAGGTGAGTTGGGTGATCGACTCGGTGCATTGAATGAGTGGGTAAATCATTCAAATATGGTTGAATGATGTGCTTGATATCATGGAAAGCATAAGACATAACGCGTTGAAAAGTTGCGCCAACGTTCTTAAGACCAAAAGGAAGTTTCCGATAGGCAAAAGCACCCCAAGGACAAACGAAAGCAGTCTTGTGTTGATCCTCAGGAAGAATGTTGATTTGATTATACCCAGAGAAACCATCCATAAGAGAGAATATTTCACTTCTGACGCAATCGTCGACAATCTGATCGACGAAGGGGATAAGAAAGTTGTCTTTGGGACAAGCTCTATTGATATCCCTATAATCAATGCATACACGAATGGTACCTTGTTTCTTGTCAATCGAGATAAGATTGGAAACCCAGTCTGTGAGAGCCACTGGATAAATAAAGCCGACTTTAATAAGTTTCTCGACTTCGAGCTTAATAGCAGCCGCTTTACGTGGGTGAACTGGACGAAGGCATTGCCAGACGGGTTTAGCACCGGGGTATGTATTTATCTCATGTATGAAAATCATAGGGTCGATACCTGGCATTTCTTCGTAGCTCCAGGCAAATATGTCACAAAATTCTTTGAAAAGGGAAGTGTAGGTGACGATTTCGTCAGAAGAACACGAAGATCCAATATGGAAATTTTCGACAATCCCAGGTTTAATAGATATGTCAATGGGAATCATGGGCGAGATGTTACTTAAGTTCCCTTCGGCAAACACATCATGTGTAGACTCAGGAACGATCGAGATGACGACAACGGTCGACAGGGTCGAAATCCATTGGTAGTTCTCAAGAGTATGTTGCTCTAGAAAAAGGATGGAACAATGATGCCCATCGTCCAAAGGGGTGTCCTCCATGATGGACATGATCATCTTGTCAGTGGGAAAAATGACATGAAAAGGATCAGGAGACAACTCATCAAGAGAGGGGGTAGAAGGCGTTGCTAATTGAATGTCCTGGTAGGCGGATTCAACGGGACTTAACGACATTTCATCACCAAAACGAAGATGATATCCAGGGTCAGGGACTATCCAGGGGTCGTGAGACATAGGAAGTTCGTGAGGCACTATGGAGATCATGTTGATAGAATCAATTGACGGGCGTGGAACATCGGGCGGTGGAATGGGGAAAGTACCCATTAAAGAGGAGTCCTTTAAAAGGCCTACACCGACGTTCTCATAACCCAGTGGGGTTTTAGCAATAAACGGTACATTGCCAGTATGGGTATCAGAATTGAAGAAGGCAAGTTGGTCGATGGTAACAACTTTTCCTTGATGAGGGAAACGTACTACATGGAAAAGTGTCAACACAACGGCACGCATGGAATCGATCCAGCTATGGCCAAGAAAAATATTATAATCAAGAGGAGCGTCAAAGACTTCCACTTCAACTTGGACCATTTTGCCTTCTAACGTGATGGACAATAAAGGAAGGACACCGTAGGGATTAAAACCAGAGCCGTCGAAGGCTTTAAGAGTGTTCTGGGATTCATTCAAAGGAGGAGAGCCAATGGCTTTTCAACAAGCAAGAGACATAACACACGTTGAGGCACCCGCGTCGATAATGGTTCGACAAATGTTTTTTTCAGAGATAATCACTTGGATCTGGAATGCAAGTTGAGGGGGTAACCTTGGAATGTGATCTTCCAAGTCAAAGACTATCAAATTCATATCCGTCGAATCGATTCCACCGATAGCTTTCAATAGTGCCTTCCGTTGTGTGGGACAAGTCTGAAGGACTTCGAGGGCTGACATCATAGAAGGTGCCTGAGCCAGATCTTCAACAATGTTGTAGTTCTGGGAAGCACGAGCATGAGGATTGAAAGCCAATTTCCGAATGAAGCCCTTTGGGGGGGGGTCGTAGAACTGTGTCGAGGCTCGGTCGTTCGAGATGAAGAGGACCGTTAGTAGGTGGAGTCGTGGGAGAGGGTTGTACCAATGAAGGGGGTAAATCATCAACCTTCTCCTTAGAGGGAGAATAATCTTTGGCGCGAGTAGTGAGTGCAACATTGTTATGCTTAGAATCACCAGTACACATCAAAACATATGATGTAGTTGAAGAAGAGGGTTGGTCATGAATGACCAACTGAGCCTGTTGTTGAGACGGGAAGGGTTGGGACAAGACAGTCGGCATAGGTGGTTTTGGAGCTCCTTGAAGGAACTTAGTGACCTCGGCACGTCGTGGACAATACTTCGTGTAGTGATCATTACCACAGATAAGGAAAGGGTATCATGGTTTGCGCTTATCCCGGTCATCAACAGGGGTAGTTTTGGTTTGCTCTGCTTGAGAATTATTTTTTCCCTCCTTATTCTTGCCTCTCCCCTTTTCAGATTTGTTTTTACCGACTGGGGTAGATTGAACTGTGTTTACCTCAGAAGTCTTACCGATGGGAGTGGCAGGAGACGAAGCATTTTGAACATTAGAAGAAGAATATTTAGGGTTTGTGCTTGAAGCAGAATGTGATTGTGCTTGGGCAGTACCAATCACACCGTCAGCCGCATGTGAGGCAGCTGGAGTAGTTGAAGTGCTGGAAGTATTAGGACGAGGTAATTCAGGTAGTAAATCGTAAAGGGTTCCCGTTTGTGAGTAAACGAGGTCAAGATATTGAGCATGACTTATAGCCTGCTGTTCCATGACTACGCCACCCATGGCAATCTCCTTACCGATTTCATTCACAAATGATTTTGTAAACCATTCTGCCAGTAACTGATCAGGGAGCTCAAGTTTAATGAGATGCGTCTCCTTCGCCACTCATGGATGTGATTAGATATATGAGTGCCTTTGCTTTGTTTGAAGGAAGTAAAAATCTCAGTCACGGTATCATAACGGATCGGTAACTGGTAATGTGTAAGGAAAGCCATAGCTAGGGTGTTGAAGTCAGAGAAGAAACCTCATGGCAATTCGATATACCACTTCGCAGCAGAACCTATGAGGGTTCATTGAAAAATACGTAAACGAATAGAGTCATCCATCAACGAGTTGGATGAACACCATAGGTGAAAAGTCATAATGTGATTGTTTGGGTCCTCTCCCACTTTGCCATCGAATTTAGTCCGATGGAAGCTTGGCGGGTATAACAAGCCATTGGGGAGAGTGACGAATAGGATCATTTAAAATCCTTGACAAATCCGGAAGATCCAAAGTGGTGAGAAAGGGTAACTGTCGATTCACCTGTGGGTACTAGTGGCTTTGGGGAGGAAGCCCCGTTGGCAAACCAGTAGGACCGTAAGCAATCTACATATAATGTGAAGATCCAGGCATATTCGATGGTGGTTGGAGAGGATAATAGATCATAGGATTATACCCTGGAACAGGGGCTTGAGTTTGAGCATTCACCCCCCAAATGGGATTGAACGACCCTGGATATGGTTGACCCATACTAGGGGGTGTTACGCACGCAGCTAGAAACTGCTTCCCCCTAGTCGTTTGAGAAGGATTTTGTATTAACTAATTCCAATACTGGGCCAAAGACGGAGGGATGTTTTTCCCATAAGGTGGGGTTGGTCCTCCCATCGAAGGTGGTGTTCCAATTGGGGGCAATGTTCTAATTGGGGGTTGTGTTCCAATCGGGACTTGCATTCCAAAAGGAATTTTCCCACTGAAAGGGGACTGTGTCATACCACCTTGGTGAAATTGTCCACCAACCGAAAACTGATAATTTGGAGTGAATGAAGAAATAGTTCCACTCCAAAAGGAAATTGAGGGAGTGTTGGAACAAAACCGGGAAGAAAGTGCCCAGAAAAAGAAGGACCACTAGGAGAGTTAGATGGAGTTTGCGCATGAGTAGGAATGGAAGCATTAAATGCACGGTATCTAGGTGGTAGTGTCAGGTTGATGTTGGGCATTCACGATGTATTGATGGGAGAAAGACTAATCGCAGTAAACCCGATTGGAACACTCGAAGTAGCTGCAAGATGGGCCATTTCGACAGGGACGGTAAAGTGATAAGTGGTAGTCACCGGTACTATCTCTGTATCAGAGATTTCAGAAATCATAGGTGGGTTAATCTCGGAAATCACAGGTGAACCTGGACCAAAAAGGTCCCACCGAAAAACTCCCGTAGACCAAAAAGGATCTTGTTCCCCAGGTCCAGACGAAGATCCGGAATACACAACAATTAAGTCTCCGGAAGAGTTTGCTCGCATAAAACGTCTCTCAGAATCGGGATGAAGTCGAAAGTCCTCTCGAGTATTTGTAATTCGAAAACATTCTAGAGAGTCAGTTCGTTCCACTTGTGGTGTGGTGATGACTGTGGCTTCACTTTGCCGAGGAGAGCCCTCAGGTGTACTTGTAGGCAAGGGTTGAGAACCTTCCAGATGCTATGGAGATAAACCATGCATTCTATGTGAACGATGTGAAGGAGAAATTGTAAATGAATAACAAGATTCGCGAAGAAAATCCTATGGTCAACTTCGAGAAACAACACGCGCTAGTAAAAAAAATCTAGGAAGCAACACCAAGCAAACAAGACCTTCTAATTTCAAAGCCACTAGTTGGTGATGAAATCCAATGTCACAACAATGAGACGAGAAGGGGCTGGGCTAGGGTGGAAAAGTTACGCTGACGACCTGCTTAACAGACTTACACCCTGGTGCAAGCTCCCACACATAATAGTGGGTATACCATCCAAGGAGCCCGAGTGAGTTTGGTAAACGTCAATTCTAGGTACCATGAAGACTTTCCCCTCCACAGTCACCTCTGGTAAGAACCTAGAAAGATAGGCCACTAAGGTCACCACCAACAACAATAAAGCCCGAGGGAACAGTCGACAGTCCGATCCACACGCAAGGGCAGGGTATCTAGCCTGAAATCAACTCAAAAGGCTTCCAATCATCATTGTGGGTATACCTCTGAGTGATCCCCATAATACGTGAAATCTCTACACTGATATCAACAAAGCAGGGTGAGAAACTCTGTCAAGATCAATGCGACCTCGTGCTTGATCCTTGTGTGAGAAGAGCTTCCCAGGACAAGATGTTGCAAATGGAATTTAACACTCTCTAACACAAGATGCTATTGTGTGTTTTGTGCTTTTGGAGAGTGTATCTCTCTTCCTACTCCAAAGTGCTAGCCTAGCTAAATGTTGGTGTAATAGAGCCCTAACAAAGAGTTACTAGATAAATTTTATGATTACGCAGTGTTATTAAGAGCTGTTGTTTACTAAAAGGAAACAGAGATGAAACTTATGTCGTATGACTCTGACCCAACAATGCATGGATGAGAATGAAATATATTACTTTTCATTCAACGAATCCTATGAATGGGAGGGAAAGAGAAAGTTTTCCAGATCAACCTTGAACTACAATGCAAAATTTCCTTTAAAAGAAAATGTAACAAATCACACATCAAATAACAATTCTCTATTGAGTCTTTTTAACCAATTTCAACAATTTGATTTTCAATGTTTTCGAAGACAAAAAATGATTTTTTGAAAGAAAAACTTTGTTCACTTTTCAAAAAGGACCCTCACTACGCCAATGAGAGTACAGAAAATCAGAAAACCAATGAACAAGCAATGATAATAATCCAATCCACTCTTTCAATGAAAACAAAAATAAAAAGAAAACCAATATAGTCTTTTCAAACACATAAAAAATGATCTTTCAAACCACAAGCAAATGATAAAGACCAAGAAAACTCAACTTTCAACCAATCACTGGTTCTTAACTAATCAAACACACTCAGATTCCAAAATCAGAGAGAATGGTTTTGCCAAGAAAAGTCAAGAAACGAAAGTTAAGACAAAAGTGACAAGAAGAGCCTTGCAATCCTAAAACTATTCATGCATGCAAACGAAGACAAGAAAGATATCAATCAATGGTCCAAGAAACTCTTATAAGGCACCTAGACTGATCTGGGCAGTTGAAGATGCCAAAACTCAAATCCAAAATTTTGAAAAAATGAGTTAGCAGGATGATAGTATTACACAGTGCGAGAATTAGGCATTCTCGCAGGTGGCCATTGAGCAAAGTGAGAGAACCTCGCTCTGCAACCTAAAGGCAGAGTGCGAACTTTGTGGATTCTCGTAGGCTATAGTGAAGTACAGTGTGAGAACCTCTGAGACTAGTCAAATTTTTGGAAAATGAAGCAAAATTTGAAAAGGCCTCTGGACCCAGAGGGTCTATCAGGATATCCTGAAGACTTAGAGATTGATAGGATAGGAGAAAAGTAAACCAAGAGAAAATGGCCACAGAAAAATATCAAAATCCACAAAGAAAATGGGATTGATCCCCAATGGAGTCGCCAATTTTGTTATCGGATTAATCGGTAGGTGCAGACACTAACAGATCTCCCTAGATCCACCTAGATCTAGAACAAAGAAAGACAGGACATGACTCTTTCCCTAAGTTTTGACCATTGAATTAACTAGGAGGCAAGAACAAATAACATACCTTATTATCGATTCCTAGGGTCTTTGTTGCTCTCGCTTCGCTCCAGTGCTCTCGTGAAGTCAAGACCAAGACAACACAAACCAACCAAAGTGAAGATAACACAATCTATTCAATAGTCAACCTATGTGTATGATCAAGGAATTACACAATAAAGTGGAAATAGCTTTATGGGAAAGGGACATGCCACTGTATCATATTAATGGAAAGTAAAGATTACAACCTGAGCCTTAATGTCACAAATTTCCTTTCGATGGATCTTGGCTCTGACACACACACTTGCTCAATCCTTGCATGAAGAAGACCAAATCCCCTTGATAGACTTGCTAGAGTATACAAGCTGCTGTTCAGCTAAGTCCTTCACACAATTATTTCACCAATTCTCCAATGAATCTTGCTTAACCTTTTCCATGAGAATTCACTCAATATATAGGAGAGAATGAATTAGTTACTTGGATAAGAATAATCCCACAATATCTGGGAATCCAGTACAAGGATAACCATTCGAATGCGAACCCATCCTTCTAACAGATTCCCTTCTAGAAACATCGAGAATTCATCTTTTTCCATGCTTTAGGAAGAGTTCGCACCCTAGCTATTCAACACAGTGCGAGAAGTTTTCACCCTGGCTTAAAGCAGCTTGCGAGAATAGGTCATTCTCGCACCCAAATGCACTAAAAGCCTGCGAACCTTCTTCAAAAATGAGTTTTCTGGGAATAGATGAAAGTAACTTTTCTCAGGAGAAAGTTCTTATGAAGAGCCTGAGTACACCATCATCAATACATCATCATGATGACCAAAATCATGGGTAACAGTTGGTCAGTGAGTTATTAAGAGATTTGTTTTAGGGTTTTTGTAGCCCTAATTACTATAGATTAAATTTTATAACAACAGAAAGAATCACTTAGAAAAACGAGACACCCTAGTGGCTTAACCAAGCATATAGAGCATATAATTGATTCCAATTTAGACAATCTCAAAATCTCAAGTTTTCATGTTAACCAATGCAATTATATTAGTACCTTTAGCTATTGGGTTATGGAGTCAAAATAAAAAAGGATCTAGCAATGCTCTCCCCTTGGAGGTGTAATCCCTTTTACTCCCCAAGGCAAGCAAGGCTAGCTAGGAAGTATTAGGGCGGTGTAAACCCTTTTATTTCTCCTAGTAAAATCTTATGCAATAAATTATTCCAAGAAAAAAATGATGGATATGGTGGGGTTCAAAGCCCTTATACTCCCGAAGAAGTCTAGAAAATCACACTTGTCACCAACAAATGAAGCAACAATAATATAGATTCTTTACCTAGTCCAAGCAACAACGAGATAAACCTCCTTTTACCAAGATTAATCTACCACAAATGCAAGAGAATAGATCCAAGAGAGGTAAATCACTACTTCTTCCACCAATAAAACAAATAAACCATAACAAGAGAACAAGAGAGAAATATTTCCCAAAGAGGGTGAAACATTTAGCAAGGATTCTTCTCACAATGCTAGAGTTATATCCAAAATGAAATAGAGATGATCTCTATTTATACAAATACTCTAAACATAGTTTCTCCACAAAACTTAGGGTAAATCACAAGAAAAGAGGTCAACAACCCTTATCTTTCCCCTTTACAAAAATAATATTATTTAATTCATACTTTGCACATAAAGGAAACCATAAAAACATGACGTCACCCCCTTCTTCGACAACATTTGACACTTTTGGTCAAGTCTTTGAGTTGGATAAGGGAACGCTAGGCCTCCAAATGCTAATGGTCTTCAGTAAATTCCTTTCTTCTATGATCCAAGGGTTATTTCCTCCAAAATATGCCAAGTTTCCTCAATCACCACCAAACCCTAGCCCTAATGTGTCGTCAAGCCCTCAAAGGTGATGTTTTGGCCTCCTTAGGGAAGTCGTTTGGGTGGTAGGGGCTAGGTGAAGTCCTCCATGATGTATTCTAGGCCTCCAAAGGTATGTCTTGATCATCCAACATGTGGGCCCTGGTATCCAACACGTGGGATTCAAGCCCCATGGAAGCCCAAGCTAGGCTTGTTCGTCCAAAAATTTCCACAAGCTAGGTCCTGCAAATACAAATGGATAGAACCTCTAAGGATCTCAAGTAAAATGCATCATGATGAGTAAATCAAATCAATAAAATAGACATATAATCATGTACATCCAAACCACCTCATCAAAATAAAGAAATGCTCAAAGACCCTATGCAATTTGCCAAGTTTAGTATGGGAGGGTTGGAAAAATGACCTAATGGGTGAATCATACCTCGATTTTAGGGGTGTTTCCCAAGAAGACTGTTGCGCCTCTTTCATCACCTTGGTGAGAAAATAAGAGGTGCTTGCAACCTCAGTTGGGTCTGCTGAGCAGGACAACTATAGAGAAAAGAGTTAGAGAAATAAAAACAAAAACTAAGATTAAGAATTAAACTAATAGATGCAATAAAAATTAAAATCATGAGCATAGGGACATAGAGATAAAAAGAACAAAAAGACCCATGTCACCAATTGTTATCCACATTTTTGGTTATCAAGATGATATTATGATCATGTCATGATAATGGAAGATCAAACTCTTCATTAAGAACATTTCTATAAGAAGGTTACACTTGTCATTTTCTCAAAATCATATTTTTGAAAATAGTTCGCAGGCTGCATATATATTCTCTTGCGAGAATCTTCATTCCCGCAGGCTGCATTCGGCTTGACTGCGAACCTCTCGCACTGAGCTCAAGGCCAGGGTGAGAACTTGTTTTTAAGGAAGGAAAATGGATAAGTTCTCGATCCTTCTAGAAGGAATCTTCTAGAAGGATGAGTTGGAGTTCGAATGGTTAGCAAAATACTGGCTTTCCAGATATCTTGGGATTATTCCCTATCCAAGTAACTAATCAATCTTCTCCTATATATTGAGGGGATTGCTCATGGAAATGGTTAGAAGTTAGAAGAAGAAGCAAGCTAGCAAGAGATTGATTGGAGAACTTGTGCAAGACTGTGTGAAGGATTGAAGCTACAACAGCAAGAGACAACAAGCAAGGTCATCATATGTGTTTCAACTTCTTCATGCTTGAGCAAGTGTGTGTGTCAAAGCTAGGAGCCATCGAAAGGAGATCTACGACATCAAGGCTCAGGTTGTATATTTCTCTTTCAGTTAATACAATACATGAATATGTCTCTTTCCCATAATGATGATGTCATCTTATTACATGATTCCTTGATCACATGTATAGACTAGGTATTGAATAGATTAATGCTTTTGGTGTGATTGGTTTGTGTTGTTGTGATTGGACGACACAAGAGCATCGGAGCAGAGTGAGGAACAACATAGATTAAAGGAGAGCGTTCATAAGGTATGTACACCATCCATTTCTCTTATTTCATTCAATAGCTAGATCTAGGGAAAGAGTAGTATTCTGTCACGTTTTGTTCCAGATCCAGATGGATCTGGGGAGATTGGTCTGTGTCCGCACTCACGAATTTATCCATAAACACCAATGTTTGAGGCTGATCTATTGATGAAAACAAAGCACCAAGAAGAAAGGGGACTATGAGTCCCTTCTTCCTCCAAGGGAAGGCTCTTGGACCCTCACTAGTTGGCTCTTCTTACAACAAAGAAAATGGAAAATGGCGATGAAAGAACTCTTTACAAATCCACTCAATGGTGAGATGGATTGTCCAATGTAATGGTGCCAAAGTGCTCTTGTCAAGGATGGAGTCCTTAAAACAATATAGGTAGCATAACATTACTTTGAATTCCTTGAGAAAATGAGGTGCATTCATGGCTTTTTATAGCATTGCATTGGGTTATTGTGTAATTGCTTTGTAGTGTGAAAAGAGGCCATTTAGGGCATTATTAGGTCTTTGACCAGCCCACCAGTCGGATCCAGCCTAGATTTGAGGGTCAAATCGGCTTGGGAGCTGAACCATAAGTGGTTGGGAGGCCGACCACTTTCATAAATGCACCGTTTAGCAGGTGCATGGATTTTTGTGCTAACAATCATCCATCATGTGCATATGCGTGATTTCTACGTTCCTGTTCTGCGCATGTGCGCACGCGCCCAATGTCTGCAAAGCGCTCTTCAATTTTTCACTACTTTGTATAGTTTTTTGACCTTTTTGAATGCTGTGGTATTAATTCAGGTTCATGAATGACTTCATTACTAGTTGACGATGCTGAGTTATTGTAACCACGTGCGAATGAAATTTCAGTGATAACAGATGCCCCCTGATGGATGCGGATAGGAGCATACGTATAGTCGATATCCATCACTGTTTCTTCTACTGAGAATATTTTTGTAAGAGAGAGTAATAGTGTGATGGCCCAGAGCGATCCGTTGGAGGGAAAAAGAAACCTGTAGGACCCGACCTTCTATGGGGTGCGCAAAATAGAAAACTGTGTACAAACGAGGCGGGCATGCCTCATGCTTGTGTCATGTAACTTTGAAAAATGATGACTGAAGTGTTGGTGTAGACAATTGCAGTGCCCTCGAGCGCGGTGATGATAAAGGCAGAAGACAATTTTGAAAAGGAACATACTCTGAATAGTAGGCAGTGATCGCGGTAATAAGTAGCAGCGATGATGTGGGCATTGAGAGCCCTGCCAAGTTTAGAGGTCTTCGGCAAATGAAAGAACTAACTGCAATAGTCACAAAGTAAGACCCACCGTAACATGAGAAAGTGTTGGCATTGAATGTTATGGGGGTCAACGACAACAGGGAGTAATGGTGTTTGACCCTGTGCCGTCCGAGATCTCTCATTGAATGGATAATGAGAATCAAGATACTATCCCTCTTCTAGAAAATTGTGCTGATGTCGACAAAAGGGGAACGCGACTCCCAGAAGCAAAGGGCTTCGGGAAATCTACTGAGGTGAGGAAGTGGCAGAGGTATATGTATGAAGTCAAGAAGTGGGAGGACTCAAGACTGCCCTTGGTTGGAGGATGTATGAGATAAACAGTGGCCGCAACCGTGTAACGAGGTCGAGTGTCAGGGGGATGACAATACTGGTGATAAGTTGTGCCAGAGGCGGGACAAGGTGAACAAATTCAGAGGGTAGAGGTAAGTGACCTGTGCGGTGCTCTAAAGATATGGGCGATGCCGGCAAGGGTAGATGATAAGTAATGCTCCAACCAAGGGTGACATGGGTTGCGTTTGGCCAAAAGGAGGGAAGCAGGTCACCAAAGGTGATGGCAAAAAAGATAATGTAAGGACTGGAAATAAAGGCGTTTGTACAATAAATAACGAATAACTGGGGAGAAATGTACAAATACAGAAACAGGTGCCCCAGTGTGATATGGGTGGCCCACGTAGGGCATAATTTGCTTGGAAAACTGATGAAGGGTGGGGGCCCCATTGGTGAGTTTCTGTATGAGGTAGGTGAAATGAAGGTAGGTTCGTAGATGGGAAAAATGATTGTGGATGAAATGGAGGGTTCATGATACTGCAGAGGTGCAGGTAAAAAATAGAACCGTAAAGAGATAATCTGGGAGTCCGTGTGGGAAAGCTAGCAAAATGAGGAGAAGGAGTATGTGGCTGATTCGCGACATGATGAACGACTATCGGGACTCCCATCCCTAAAGGGTAAGGAAAAAAAAATAGCATGAGTCTCAAAAAGTGGCAAAAGGTGCTATGAATGGGACAACTCATGTGGGTAAGAATGCTACCGGGTAACAGTACCGAAGATGCAAATGGAGGCATGGGTATTGCAGAGCCGGGAATGGGGATCCTAAAGGCCAATATCAGACGGTGTGACTGGAAATGTAAATGCGATACATCGGGAAAGACTACATGCCAGTACTGAGTATATACCTGAAGGGGTTGTGTTGATGGATTATGATCAAGAACCTGCACACATGAAAACCAAATACCCAAAGTGAACAATATCTAAAGAGAATCAAGGATATGAGCATGTATTTGATAAGTGTGACTATGCGCATGCGTACCTGACCATGGTATGAAAAAAAAGGTGCCCCGGGGGTGCAGGATGAAAAGCGACCCAGGGACTGCTGTGATGTAGGTGATGGGATGCTGATCTCGTGGCTGAAGATGGATTGAAAAATGGACATCGTGGGATCCCGGAATGGTGAGTGGAAGTTTGGCAAAAGGCCTATATATAGCTGTAGGGCCCACATTGCCACCTCATTTGTACCTGCTGCAATAGTGACTGGATGAGAAATTTTCAGAGGAGATTGGGAGATTCGGGGAGGATGAGGCATCCAATTGAGGATCTGCGAGTATCAGGTTAGTGGTCTGATCATCCTGCATAGAAATAGGTTTTCACTTTTTGGGCAGGGGTTGTATGGAGGGCCGTACAAAGGTATTTAGAGGGTATGGGTCCCACATGCATGGGTGATCCAGTGATAGACGTGCATACATGCGTGTCTGTATACCGGATATATGCGCATGGGGGCACGGTAGAGAGAGTTTAAGGCGCGCTTGAAGGGTGTGCCTGTGAGTTGAACAGGCGCGAACCAGTGCGCGTCTGTGGGTTGAACAAGCACGCCTATGAAAAAAATAGGTGTGCAGTGATGTGCAACTGTGTAGTGAATAGGCGCGCATGCGTGTGCACCTGTGTAGTGAACAGACACACATGTGTGCGCACCTGTGGGTAACAAAACCGTGCCTAGGAGGCAAGGTTGGGGTGTATAAAAATGAGTCTTTTTTATGCTGTGGATGGTTGCTTGAGCTGATATAGGGATCTGTGTTGTCTGCAGGTAGATGGTGGTGACGATGCCAGTGGGGTGGCGAGAGCAAGACTGGGTTCAGTTGCGAAATGTCATTGCCATTGAGGAGCCCGGTGTGCGTGCGACTTTGGCAACCTGTGGGTTGCTAAAGTTCTTTGAGTGCCCGTTGATACGAGCACATGAGTATTTGTTACAGTTCCTGATCCAGATGTGGAGTCCAGAGCTGCACTGCTTCCTCATGAAAGGAGAGCAGATCCCCTTCATTGCAGTGGAGGATGTATATTTCTTGACTGGGCTCCCCTTTCGGGGAACGCCCCTACCGACGGAGCCAGTGTTTCCTAGGGGTACTTTGCTCGCCGATATTGGCCGGAGATATTGTTCAGGTCAGAACTTTATGTCCGGGATGGTGGTGAGTATATCGGCAATAGTATGTTTATGATATAGATGCTAATACTATCTTTTGTTTGTTTGTATGTGCAGATGTGGCACCTCGCAGGCGCGAGGTAGAGTTGCAGAGAGCGTTGGCTCGTCCGGAGCTGGAGAGACTGCCACAGAGAGAGAGACGTTGGCAGGAGGATGCCGCGGGGAAACCAGTTGAGCCAGAGAGGGTAGCGAGGAGGCACCGATTCGATGACCCTAGTGCGGGGCCATCACATGCTCCTCCGGTGGCGGCCGGAGTGGATTTTGATGATATATGCCATCGTCTGGAGACGGTTTTACAGGATGTGCCTGAGGGCATGTGGTTGCGCATCCAGGAAAAGAGTTTCCTGGAGAAGTGTGTGGAGGTACCACCACCATGGTGGTCCATAGTGCGACGAGTACCAGTGGTTGCTGCTATGACGAGTGGACGCCTACCGACGGGGTAGGAGGGTCCTGTAGGGGGTGGACCACCACCGCCTGGGGCAGGTGGTGGTGGGCCGCCACCGCTTGAGGGAGGAGCAGGTGGTGGCGTGATAGAGGCACCATGAGTGGTGCATGATGTATATCTTTTTGTTGTATATAGGCTGGTGAGCCCATTTTGTGTACCGAGGTGATGCATTGGCCTAAGGATACATGTATTTTTGTATGTAAAGATTCAGATGGCCTGATGGGCCTTTATATATACATGAGTATACATATTTGAGATCGTGATGTTGTTTACATGTTTTTTGCTGATGAGTTGATTACTTCCATTATATATATATGTTGTGACATATTTTGTGATGTGTTTATGTATGTGTAGAGGTAGCTTGATGTGATATATGCCAGTCTAACACAATATTAGCTAGGGTATCTGTGATTTGATTCAATTGTCTTGGCATATGTGTAAATGTAATGGAATCAAAATGTCGAGATAAAAACCTAACCTGCAGATATTTGCGAAAGAGGCACGGATCACGGACACGGTACACATTGTTGAGGTGGAGAACGACTAGTTGAGAGTCGAGGAAGACGCTAAGATGACGAATATTATGATGCTGGGTGTCGGCCAAGAGGCCAATGACAGTAGTGTATTCGGCTTGGTTGTTGGTTGTTGACACCAAACATATGCCGCTTGAATGGAGCATTTCATGTGAGGGGGTGTAGAGAGCCCAAGCAGCCGAAGCGAGATTTTGTGTCCAACGGCTGGCGACGTCAGCGTAACCGATGTGGTAGGGGTGGAGGAAGCATCTGTCAATATCACAAAGGATACTATAGACGAGAGGGGAGGAGAAAAAAGATTAAAAACGCTAGCAAAAGAAATAACCTAAAGTAGAATGACTACTTTTAAGCATAAAATTTCTTGAGATACATCCCATTGATGGGTTCCTTGAGAGAGAGGCCTTCGGGGGAGGCCAAGATGTATGTGCCTTTGGTGAGGCAATGTTGGATAATGTAAGGGCCATGCCAAAGTGATTCGAATTTGCTGTGGCCAAAGGTATCATGAGTGATATCATAAGCCAGGACGAGGTCGCCTTCGCGGAATGATCAAAGGTTGACATGGCGATCAAAGGTAGCCTTGGATCGTTTTTTAGCTGCCTCATTGTTCTGTAAGGAAGATCGACGATCTTCATCAAGAGACTCCAAGTTCACCAAGCGCTGCTCCATTGGAGCAGTGTGAGGTAATAGCTCAATTGTGGTGCGTAAGGTGGGAATTTCGCACTCGATGGGAAGAGTTTCCTTAACCCCATGGACTAAATGGAATGGTGTGAAACCGGTAGCGGTTTTCACAGCCATTCGATAAGCCCATAGCACAAAAAATAACATATGATGCCAATTGGTTTTATATTTATTAACCGTGCACTGTAGCATGGTCTTGAGGACTTTGTTAACTTCCTCAACCTGTCCGTTTGACTGAGGGTAATATAGTGAGGCAAACTCATGAGAGAAGCCTAACCGAGATGAGATTTCGATGAATATCTCATTCTCGAAGTGTTTCCTATGGTCAGAAACGAGTTGGAGGGGTACTCCAAAACGGGATATGACATGGTTAAAGAACAAATGCGCTGCAGTGTCAGCGGTGTTGTTGAAAGTGGGCATAGCTTCGGCCCATTTGGTGAAGTAATCGACGACGACAATGATGTATTTGTGACCATTGTTGGAGGGGGGATTACAAGTCATGAATTTGATGCCCCATTTACAAAAAGGGCCGACAGTAATGACAGGGTGGAGAAGAGCGGGGGGAGCCCGGGCTTTGTTGGCGTAGAGCTGACATTGCTCACATCGTTTCACAGTATGAATGCAATCATGAAACAAAGTAGGCCAAAAGTAACCGGCTCGGATAAAATTTTGAGCAGTGGATATACCCGAAAGATGCCCCCTACATGCGCCACTGTGACAGTCATTTAAGACTCCATCGACCTCATCAATAATCAGGCATCGACGAAGAATGGTGTCGACGTCCCGCCGGTATAGGATGTCTCCGATGAGAAGGTAGTGGGGGGCCTGATGGCAAATACATCGACGATCATCCTGTGACAAGTGGTTACCAAACTTTTGAGTTCAGAGGTAGGCGAGAAGGTCGTCGTACCAAGGATCATTTGAAGTAATGTAAAAGAGATGTTCGTCGGGAAAGTCGATATTGACAGGGGCACTGGTGGTGTCAGTAGGGAGGGCCGTGACAAGTTTGGCGAGAACGAGGGCCTTCTTACTCTTAGGTGTTGAGAACTCGAGGTCGTACTCCTGAAGGATAATGATCCATCGAGTGAATTTACCGTTAACTTGCCGACAACTGAGAAAGTAATGCATAGGGTTGGAATCTGCGACGACCTTTGTGGTGCGAAGTAGAATGTAATGACACAGTTTCTAGACTGCGAGGACAACTGCAAGAGCAAGTTTCTCTTCATGTTTATACTTTAGGGGTGGCCCTAAGAGGTTTTTACTAATGTAATAAATGACATGTTCACGATTTTCATCTCTGAGATGGACGAGGACGCCAGCTACTGATACAGCTGATGCTGATACGTAGAGGATGTAGTCGCAATTATAGTCAGGTGCACTAATTAAAGGTGCATTTGAAAGAGATGCTTTAAGATCGTCAAATGACTGTTGAGCATGGTCGTCCCAGTGAAATGGGATGTTGTGACGTAGTAAGCGAAGGAAACCGTGTGTGCGTATGGCGTAATTCGGAACAAAGCGTCTAAGAAAGTTAGCTTTGCCTTGAAGACTCCGAAGTTGTCGTAAATTCCGGGGAGGTGGAATTTCGGTGATAGCTTAGACTTTGAGGAGGTCCACGATAATACCACTTTGGGAAACAATAAAATCGAGGAGGCACCCTACGGTGACACAGAACACACACTTGAGAGGATTCAAGCGGATGTGGTACTGACGACACCGCTGAAAGATGATTCGTAAATCATCGAGATGCTGGGTGCATTTCTTGGATCGAGCTATGAGGTCATCCAAGTAGGCGAGGATGATTTTAGCCAGATCGTGGAAGATGTATGTCATCGCTCATTGGAAAGTTTCACCGGCATTCTTTAAGCAGAAAGGGATGACACGATATGCAAAAGTACCCCACGGGGTAGTGAATGTGGTTTTATACTGATCGGCTGGGTGGATTTGAATTTGGTTATAGCCAGAGAATCTGTCCATAAAGGAGAGAGCTTCGTGGCCGGCATAGTCATCGATAATTTGATCGATGAAAGGCGTTGGAAAGTTGTCTTTGGGACATGCATTATTGAGATCGCGAAAGTCTGTGAAAACGTGGATAATGACCTATTTTTTGTCAATGGGTACAGGGTTGGAAACCCATGAGGTATAAGCGATGGGGTAAATAAACCCGGCAACGCGTAATTTTTCAATTTCGGCTTTGATAGCCGCGGCTTTGGATGGGTGTAGCGGTCGCTGTTTTTGGTGAACTGGTGTGATGTTAGGCCATGTGTCGATGCAATGTTCGACAATAGAGGGATCAAGTCCAGGAATTTCCGTGTCTTCGATAACTTTGATATCGATGAGAATAGTCTTGCCCCTGAGTTCAATGGGGACATTTTGGAAGAGCCCTTTAGGAGAGGATGGTCGTCCATCATAAGCTCGTAATGTGATGGTAGAGGGTATGAGTTCTGGGGAACCATGTTTCTTCCATACTGTTTTGGACATGATGTATGTAGATGCACCTTCATTGATGATACACCAATGAACTATAATGTTTCGTATTTTCACTGGTATTTGAAAAGAGATCAAGGTGGGAAGATGAGGTTCTCCACTATCAAGATCAAAGGTGATGAGTCGGGTATCTGCAGGGTTGACTGCCCCCAAGGCGAAAAGTAGTGATTTTCGCTGAGTAGGAGAAGTCTGGAGGACTTCCAATACTGACATGGCAACCGGGGATTGTGCTAAGTTGTCTACCAAACTATAGTTATGAGCTTCCCTAGCCTGTGGGTTGTGGACATTCCTGCGCAATGGGATGCGAGGAATGCAAAGCGGTGTTTTGGCGGAAGGGTGAGGGATCACCAACGGGGGTCCCAACGGTGGAGGGTTTGTTTCTGGAGGGATGGAAGGAGACTCAACGGGTGTATGATACTGACGATTATGCATTTGTAGAAGGATTTCTCCCTCGCTGGTGAGGAGAATTGTACGCTCTGCTGGATTGTTGGGGTTGAGGTATTGTCCCACCTGAGGTGGGGGATGCCGTGTGTCCTGTTGGGTGTTTATCACACCTTGATGGGGAATAGGATTTTGCAGCACGACAGGAGGGGGCTGTTGCACGTATTGTTCTGGTGCCTGCTGAGGAGCAAGTTGTGCAGGAGAATGAGGAAGACTACCAGAGTCTTTCAATCTTTTGAAATCAGCAATCTGGGGGCAATGGTGAGTGTCATGACCGAACTAACCACAAAGGGAACTAGGGAAGATGGTTTTAACATTATTTCCCCCTTGGCATTTGTTATTATTTCCCCCTTGGGGGTTTTGGTTCCCTTGGTTCTGGTTGCCCCCAGTTGGTTGGTGCTATGGGGGTTGATTCCTGCCTTGACCTGGGTTGTTGTTATTCCTGTTCCATCCTTTCTTCTTGGCATTGTTCGATGGATGAGTTGGGTTGGCTGTATTCAACTGTTCAAAACTTTGGTATTGTTGAGCAACAGAGGGTTGAACAAAATTTACCCCCGCATGAGGATGTCGGGGAGACATGGGTTGTGGAGGACCAGGAAATGG